>SJYA01014835.1:0-10425 GCA_006410615.1 Neotragus moschatus
TGATGTGGAGTGGGAGGTGGCGGGGGGGGGGGTTCAAGATTGGGAACTCATGTACACCTGAGATGAAAATAAAAATAAAAATTAAAATTAAAAAAATAAATAAATAAAAATAAAAAAGAAACTATATTCAGTGCTTTCCTCTCATATCCTTACTCTCTAGGTAACAGTAACCTTACCTTTCACTTCTAGGTTATAGAAGGACAAGGGGAAGATGTTTATGTGTGACTTATCTTTCTATATGTGAATTATCTTTCATAAATCCTTGAGGAAATTTACTTCTTTTAGTCATGACTCTAAGTCAGACCATATTTAACAACTGTTTTTCTTTTTTTTTTTCAATTTTAATTCCTGCATATTATTCTTGGAAAAAAAAATACAGTGATCACTTTGGTGGGTGTAACAGCTGTTCTTGACTCAAACTTTCTATATCATGCTATTCAGAATTCCACAAAAGAATAAAAGTATTTAAATCATATCAATAAGTTCATGTAGGTTCTTGAATTGTCCCTCAGTTAGTTCTATGCTAGTTCAAAAAATAATGTAAAACTTTCATGAAAGTGACAGTCGCTTAGTCGTGTGTGACTCCTTAAAACTCATGGACTAGTTGTTTCTAAGTCTTTGAGACCCATGGACTGTAACCTGCCAGGCTCCTCTGTCCATGGAATTCTGCAGGCAAGAACACTGGAGTGGGTAGCCATGCTTTCTCCAAGGGATATTCTGGACCCAGGGACTGAACCTAGTTCTCCTGCATTGCAGGCAGGTTGTTAACTGTCTGAATCACCAGGGAGGCCCTTCTATGTGCTTTTTTAAAATAAAAGAATTAAAATTTGAGTGATAAATATCATCACCATGGTGAAATGTCAACTTACTGTTTTTCCTTAATATCTTGCTACTATATCAAACATTATTGAAAGTTAGGCAAGCCTGAGGTGGGCAATTTATTTGCATGTGTTTGTGAACCTTAAGGGTCTGCAGGATGAATTGGGGCCCTTGTGATAAAGTATTTCTTGAATGCTTGCTTGTTCCAAATCAGAAGATCTGAATACCAGGTGTGCATGTCTCGCCACATTCTTTTTTGTAATTTTGCTTCCTTATGCTGATATTCTACATGGAAATTTCAGATTAGTATTTCAGTCACATTGCTTTTCTCTGTGAGTTCATTTATTAACATAGAACACACAGCTTATAATACAACCCCATATGTGTGCTTTCAGCAGTCTGATCCATTTAAAAAAATTCTGTGCAATATGATAGCCAATGACAGACTTACATCTTGAAAGTATTTACATGAAAGTGATTTTTTAAATGTGCTCAGACATGATGTATTTTCATACTATTGAAGAAATAGATTCTTACATACTTTGAAGTCATTTCTATTAAAAATAAATATATCATTTTGTTTCCAGATATCCAGATAAGTAATAGTGTTTGGTGATACTGCCCTGAAAGGGAATTTGAATCTTCAACTCGTGATGGTAATTCCTAACAAAACTATCTATCCTTCAGTTGTTGCAGCTGTAAAGCTGAATGTCAAGTTCACAGTTTGCATATTTGTGCAGATTTGTTTAGAAAATGGGCTCTGTTGTGAACTTGTTTCAAAATTGCCAAATGGGTGTGTAATGAAAACACATCTGCTAAACAAAAGAGAAAGACCAAGTTTGAGAAAGGAATTAGCAAGAAAACATTAGTTTAAAAAGTTCTTTTATAATTAAATTGTGTTGCAAATGAAGTGGATCTTTTCCCAAACATGCTCTTCATAGCATCCATAACTATCTAGTAGCAGGCACTCCAGACAGAGCCAGAAGTAGATCAGCCAAAAGGAATTAAGAATAAAGCAGAAGAGAGGGGGGGCAGTGGAGGTGAGGCTGCAGTGGTACGATGCTCCAGTATCAAACACCAACAATCCACTTTAGCATGATGTTTAAAAAAAACAAGATGACTGTGTGCCTTTCATAACATTATACAGGAGGCGCTGATCAAAATCATCCCCAAGAAGACACAAAAATGTAAAATAACTGTCTAAAGAGGCCTTACAAACAGCTGAGAAAAGAAGAGAAATAAAAGGCTAAGTAGAAAAGGAAAGATAGATCCATCTGAATGCAGAGTTCCAAAGAACAGCAAGAAGAGATAAGAAAGACTTCCTAAGTGAACAATGCAAAGAATTAGAGGAAAACATTAGAATGGGAAAGACTAGAGACCTCTTCAAGAAAATTAAGATATACTAAGGCAATATTTCATGCAAAGATGGGCACAATAAAGGACAGAAATGGTATGAACTTAACAGAAGCAGAAGTTATTAAGAAGGGATGGCAAGAATACACAGAAGAACTATACTAAAAAGATCTTCATGATCCAGAGAACCACGATGGTGTGATCACTCAGCTAGAGCCAGACATCCTGCAGTGCAAAGTCAAGTGGGCCTCAGGAAGCACCACTAAGAACAAAGCTAGTGGAATTGATGGAATTCCAGCTGAGCTATTTCAAATCCTAAAAGATGATGCTGTGAAAGTGCTACACTCAATATGCCAGCAAATTTGGAAAACTCAGCAATGGCCACAGGACTGGAAAAGGTCAGTTTTCATTCCAATCCAAAAGAAGGGCAATGCCAAATTGCACAATTGCAATAATCTCATATGCTAGCATAGTAATGCTCAAAACTCTCCAAGCTGGAATCAAGATTGCTGGGAGAAATTTTAGTAACCTCAGATATGCAGATGACACCACCCTTATGGAAGAAAAGTGAAGAACTAAAGAGGCTCTTGATGAAAGTGAAAGAGGAGAGTGAAAAAGTTGGCTTAAAGCTCAACATTCAGAAAATGAAGATCATGGCATCCAGTCCCATCACTTCATGGGAAATACATGGGGAAACAGTGGCTGACTTTATTTTTCTGGGCTCCAAAATCACTGCAAATGGTGATTACAGCCCTGAAATTAAAAGACACTTACTCCTTTGAAGAAAAGTTATGACCAACCTAGGTAGCATATTCAAAAGCAGAGACATTACTTTGCCAACAAAGGTCCATCTAGTCAAGGCGCTGGTTTTTCCAGTGGTCACGTATGGATGTGAGAGTTGGACTGTGAAGAAANCCAACAAAGGTCCATCTAGTCAAGGCGCTGGTTTTTCCAGTGGTCACGTATGGATGTGAGAGTTGGACTGTGAAGAAAGCTGAGCACCAAAGAATTGATGCTTTTGAACTGTGGTGTTGAAGACTCTTGAGAGTCCCTTGGACTGCAAGGAGATCCAACCAGTCCATTCTGAAGGAGATCAGTCCTGGGTGTTCATTGGAAGGACTGATGTTGAAGCTGAAACTCCAGCACTTTGGCTACCTGACGTGAAGAGCCGACTCATTTGAAAAGACCCTGACACTGGGAAAGATTGAGGGCAGGAGGAGAAGGGGATGACAGAGGATGAGATGGTTGGATAGCAACATTGACTCGATGGACATGGGTTTGGGTGGACTCCTGGAGTTGGTGATGGACAGGGAGGCCTGGTGTGCTGTGATTCATGGGGTCACAGAGAGTCGGACAAGACTTAGCAACTGAACTGAACTGAACTGAGGCTTCAACAGTATGTGAATCGAGAACTTCCAGATGTTTAATCTGGATTTAAAAAGGCATCAAATTGCCAAAATCTGTTGGATCATTGAAAAGGCAAGAGAGTTCCAGAAGAAAATCTACATCTGCTTCATTGACTACCCTAAAGTCTTTGACTGTGTGGATCACAACAAACTGTGGAGCATTCTTTAGGAGATGGGAATACCTGACCACCTTACCTCCTGAGAAACCTGTATGCAGGTCAAGAAGCAACAGTTAGAACTGGACATGGAACAATGGGCTGGTTCCAAATTGGGAAAGAAGTACATCAAGGCTCTATATTTTTACCTTGCTTGTTTAACTTATGTGCAGAGTACATCATGCAAAATGCTGGACTGAATGAAGCACAATCTGGAATCAAGATTGCCAGAAGAAATATCAATAACCTCAGATATGTAGATGACACTACCCTAATGGCAGAAAGTGCAAAGGAACAAAAGAGCCTCTTGATGAAAGTGAAAGAGGAGAGTGAGTAAGCTGGCTTAAAACTCTACATTTGGATAACTGATGATCTGGTGCCATCACTTCATGGCGAATAGATGGAGAAACAATGGAAACAGTGAGAGACTTTATTTGGGGCGGGCAGGCTCCAAAATTACTGCACATTGTGACTGCAGCCATGAAATTAAAAGACGCTTGCTCCTTGGAAGAAAAGCTATGACAAATCTAGACAGCATATTAAAAACCAGAGACTTTACCAACAAAGGTCTGTATAGTCAAAGCTTTGGTTTTTCCAGTAGTCACATATGGATGTGAGAGTTGGACCATAAAGAAAGCTGAGCGCTGAAGAATTGATGCTTTTGAACTGTGGGGTTGGAGAAGACTCTTGAAAGTCCCTTGGACTGCAAGGAGACCAAAGTACCCAATTGATCTAAACTGCCTTTAGCTCAATCCTAAAGAAAATCAACCCTGAATATACTTTGGAAGGACTGATGTTGAAGCTTAAGCTCCAATACTTCAGTCACCTGATGGGAAGAACTGATTCATTGGAAAAGACCATGATGCTGGGAAAGACTGAAGGGAGGAGGAGAAGGGGATGACAGAGGATGAGGTGGTTGGATGGCATCACTGACTCGATGGACATGAGTTTGAGAAAACTCCAGGAAGTACTGAAGGACAGGGAAGCCTGGAGGGTTGTAGTTCATGGGGTTGCAAAGAGTAGGACACAACACAGCAACTGAACTGGTGTTTCTTTCACCAGTTGGCGGAGCAAAAATTTTTAAAGAGATTTCTCTGATTTTCTTTCATTCAAGCTGTCAGCATTTTGACTGATTCAAGTGCCACCTCATCAGTGAGATATTTCTCTCAATATGAATTTGTACAAAAACAAGTATATACAAGTATATGTACATATGTGTATGTACACGCATACTGAAAAAAAAAACTTTACTGGTAGCTTGTACATATTTGCAAGTGCCCTTCATGATATCTTATTCCACTCCCTTCCCATTTTTCTTTTGTTTATAACATTTAACATATCATGTATTTCCTTGATTATTTAATATCTATTCCACCCAACGGAGAAGGTAATGGCACCCCACTCCAATACTCTTGCCTGGAAACTGCCATGGATGGAGGAGCCTGATAGGCTGCAGTCCATGGGGTCGCTAAGGGTCAGGCACGACTGAGTGACATTCACTTTCACTTTCACTTTTCACTCTCATGCATTGGAGAAGGAAATGGCAACCCACTCCAGTGTTCTTGCCTGGAGAATCCTAAGGACAGAGGAGCCTGATAGGCCACCGTCTATGGGGTCTCACAGAGTCAGACACGACTGAAGCGACTTAGCAGCAGCAGCAGCAGCATTCCACCCAAAATAAAAGCCTCATAAGAACAGCAGCTATCTCTAATTCTCTAGTATATCTCTTGAACCAGTATCTGACACAGGGTGGACATCCTTAAGAATGTGTTATTTAGTGAATGAATCGGTCAATCAAATACGAGCTTCCTTTCACACTAAGAGAAATATCATAACCATCTGTCCAGAGTGCTTTGGTGTACTTCTCTCTGGGTAAAGAGATTTCATGTTTCTCTATAAATAGCCACATTTCTTAGAAGAACACTCCAAAAATGATTAAAATATCTTTGTACATATGGAAGCATATCATGTCCTCCCTGTACATTATTTTCATATGAGAAATAAATTTGCTCCTAGCTTATAAACCTGTACTTGGCCATTGATTATTATAATCAGTCTTTCTTCATGCACTGTATGAAAATTTAAAATTTTCTGTACATCTTTATAAGTGAAGCTTAGTGATGCCTTCTCCAAGGAGCTTTTTTCTATTTGAATAAGCCAGCCTGAATAGCATTAATTCAAAAAGGGAAGAAGGGAGGAAGGGGGGAAAGATGGGGGAGAAAGGGAGGGAGGGAAAAGGGGAGAGGATAGGAAAGGGAGGGGGGAGAAATGAATAAATGAATTCACTGATGGCATTATTAGAACATGTTTCTCAGTTTTCTCTTCCTTAATGATAAAATCGCAAATAATAGTTGGACACTAGAGAACAAAATTGATCACTGAGTTCCCTTTCACCAAACTCAAAGTCTGCCAGGAGGGGAAAGGAATCTTTTCAAATGCAAAGCCAACCAATTACATTATCCCCCAAGCTTAAAATCCCACAGTAGCTTCTGTAGCAGATAAACGGAACAACTGCATCCCAAGCACAGCCTCAGTGTCCACTAGGCCTGTTACTTGCTTATCTCCCTAGTCTCGTTAATCACCACCCTCTCTCGTTGTCTATGCACTCAGGCCAAACTGCCTTCTCTCTAAATTCTCCACCTTCCTTGTAAACACCAGGCCTTTGATCTTACCATTATGTTTATAAAGCTCTTTTTCATCCCACTGCCTCCTGTGAATGCTAGAAGCGTCTCCTTACCTCCTCATGTTTTAGGCCAGGTTCCTTTGCTACGTAGAAAGCCCCTCCCTTTCCATCTCCCTCTCTCTCCTCCTTTCTAGCACATATCTTTGTCCATAATCATACATTCTTTTGCACTCTGATTTGACTAATATCTCTTTTCCAAACTAGTCCATAGCAGAGCAGGGCTGCATCTCTTGCTCTTCAGTGTCCTTTTAGCCTCAAAACAGTGCCTGGCATATGTAATACAGGAGGTCATTAATACTTGCTGAATAATTGAAAACATTGTTCTCACTGCATTGCTAATGCAAGTCAACCATTATCCTCAAATACTCTGCTTAATACAGCAATAATTAAAGTATGAAATTGTGTTTCTAGCTTCTCCTTGTTGAGATAGGCATAGATAGTTTAGGAGCAGTAAACGTAGAAGGAGTGTCAGACATTGAGGAGTTTCATTATCGTGGGCTTCCTACCTGTTCTGAGTTCCTATAAGTCCACTTAATGACAGGACACTCATTTCCATTGGGAACAGAGAAGGCAGTAGCACTGATGAAAGAACACTGAATTAGTTTTGCGTGTGATCTTCAAGAAAAGAATTTTATGACAAAATGTTGACAGTAATGAAGTTAACAAAAGAGGGAAAGTAAGAAAATGCACAAAAAAACCCACCCAGACTCTGCTGAACATTTCCAGGGAAATAAATATTGAGTTACTCCATAGTGAGAATGCCATGTTTTGTGATGTGAAATGTTTCATGCCTCACAGCACAGAAGTTAAGAGAGATCCGTCAATAATCAAAGAGCAACACCATTCGTTAACCAAAGCAAGAGATGACACAAGATGATAGATGAGTGTCTCTTTAGAAATGGTAAAAAATGAATGAAGACTTCAGACATTAAAATCAATCTGGCTTCCCCTTGGGATTTCTGAAGAAAATTTTATATTTTTCTCACTTGGTTTCTCCCAGTTTTATATGCATTTAAGCCCAGAAAATGCCTTTCAGTACACACTCAAATCAACAAAAATGATTAGAATATACAGAGAAAGGAGATTCGGCATTGGCTGAGCCTTTTTATCCTGGATCNCTGGGATTTCTGAGAAGATTTTATATTTTTCTTACTTGGTTTCTCCCAGTTTTATATGCATTTAAGCCCAGAAAATGCCTTTCAGTACACACTCAAATCAACAAAAATGATTAGAATATACAGAGAAAGGAGATTCGGCATTGGCTGAGCCTTTTTATCCTGGATCTTGTACTGACTAGTTGTGTAACCTTGACAAAATCACTTGATCTCTCACTTGAGTCTTACTTACCTAGAGTACAGAATTTAGTGAGAAACATACAAATGACTGCAACTGTACCTTTTAACACAAGATGGAGAGGTGATGGCTGTTAATGCCTTCTTTCATTGTATGTGTGTGTGTGTGTGTGTGTGAAATCAAGGTATGCATCACAGAGCTGAGAAGGCTTTCTTTGGTGTCCCTCCAGAATCTCTTTCTAACCTGCCCAGTGATGCATGGAATGACTCAGATGGGGAAGAGCATCTCATTCTATAATTAGCATTAGAAACTAACATTCAAGTTGCCCTGGGAGAGGTGACACAAAGAATTTCATACTAAGACTTAAGAAGATTTCAAGGAGCTCTTTTTCTGAGAGCAAAATTCTGACAAGGTTAAGACGCGAAGGGGAGTGAATGCTGACGAATGCAGAAGAAGAGAAATGAGAAGACTTAGAGCACCAGGGGCACATTTTACTTATTTCACTTCTTTGCCTGAAGCTGGCCCAAGAGAGTAACTTGGAGAGGACAGTGACACAGACTCCAGCTGTTGGTGGCAAGCACCTCATTTTTATCCCCAGGAGAATGCAAGTTTATAGGGTTGTACTTTGGGCCCATTTCACACTGAGAATACTTAGACATATTAGCAATGGTACCCACCCCTAAGAATTGCACCCATGAGAGCCCATCTGATTATAAAATAGCAAAAGGAATATACTGGAATATGAGCGTTTACAACATGAAGAGCAATGACAGTTCAGATAGGGTTCATGTAAATTTTGCTTGGTTTTGGCTATGTTCTTATATAATTTCTGTTTTCCTATTTATTTGTCAGAAGAAAAGCATGCTTTTAAAAAAAAATCCATAGAATATGGAGACATTCTGGGCATTTAACATACCCTTTGCTTAATAAGAAGGACCCATCGCTAAGAATCACAGTACAGATGGCATATGCAATTACTAGGACAATGCAGAGCTTCCGACAGTCTCATTTTGTCTGATTTTGATAAAATAACAATCCAATGAAAATGAGTTTCTGTCTTCTGGCATATTTCAGACTGAACATTAAATAACAGTGTCTTGTTCTGTATCTAAAGTTAGTTCACAATATCTCTGTCCTCAATACCCTTCAAGCCCACTTTTTCCCTGTTTCCATGAACTTTTCTTTGTCTTTTGCCAAAATCACTGAGAAAGAGTAAGATGCAAATAACGTTCAGGAAGCTCCTGAGTCTCTGCGAGTGTATATAACCGATGCCATGTTGACCAACATTCCAGAGGTCTGTGGAAAACACAGAGATGGATAAAAAGAATTCAAAAAATTAAGTTATTGATATTCCACAGAGAACTAGCAATCTGACAGCAGTGACAAGGTCTATTTGGAAACCTGATGGATGAGACAGATATATCAGTCAGAAAGGGAATTATTTCTGGGACCACTTAGGTCATCTTTCTCAAAGCCTTTCACTGGAGTGATATTTACTAGGCAATTCCCACTCCCAGGACCTTTTTCAATGGGCATCTTAAAGACACAGATGGCTTTCTAACACATTTGGGTGTTTAGAGCCCCCTCCCCTCCTGCACCAAACAACCTGCTTCTTGGCCTTGTTTAACAATCCAAGAATCCTTCTAAGACTTGAAATCCAAACTCAAATCTTGTCAAGAATGACTATTCTTATGATGATGTGTTCACAAAATTGCTTCCAGACTAGATGGAGGAAGGAGGATGGAGAGAAAGAGAAAAGATAATTATAGTGAAATACAGGATCTGTATATCCTAGCATGCCACTATAATGCCACTATAATGCCACTATAACTGCCAATTATTGATATTGCTTTGAACTTAAGTATTGGGTTTCCCTGTTGGCTCAGTGGTAAAGAAATCTGCCAATGCATGAGACATGGGTTTGACCCCTATGTTGCAAAGATCCCCTGGAGAAGCAAACGGCCACTCACTCCAGTATTCTTGCCTAGGAAATCCTATGGACAGAGGAGCCTGGCAGGCTATAGTCTATGGGGTCACAAAAGAGTCAGACATGACTTAGCGACTAAGCAATTACAACTGAATGCCCTTGAATGGGTCCAAGAAGGACTTTCGTAATATTAAAAGCAAAAGTGAAGTCTCTCAGTCATGTCTGACTCTTTGTGACCCCCATGGACTGTAGCCCATCAGGCTCCTCTGTCCACGGGATTTTCCAGGCAAGAAGATGGAAGTGGGTTGCCATTTTCTTCTCCAGTCTTAATATTAAAGAGTGAATTAAAGAGTAGTCAGAAACTAGCATGGACTTTTGTGTTTTAGTCTCCCAACTACGCATGGCAGGCAGACTATCAGAACAGAGACTATTGAGTTATAGATTTACAAGGGGCTCCTAAAAATCAGTTAGTTCCTACCTCTTCTCCCATGTAAGTAAGATGTTCTGAAATCTTTTTAATAAATAAAAATAAAATCTTATCTAAAATATCTCTGACAGCCACTGTTTCTCCTCAATAAAATGTTCCATTTAGAAAGCTTCCAATGTGCAAGTCAAGTTTGGCTGTAATTTAAAATAATTTATTTTTTTATCTTGTTTCAACATTTTACATATTACTTTCCACCTTATACTTACACATATGTATGCCTATTTCTGTTGTATTTTAGATAAAGATATCAGATGATTTTTACCTTGGCTATAAGATTAGAATTTTTTAGAATTGCACTGTCA
>SJYA01014836.1:0-10260 GCA_006410615.1 Neotragus moschatus
GGCCCCACCTCCTCCAGTGAATATTCTGGGTTGACTTCATTTAGGACTGATCGGTATGATCTCCTTGCTATCTAAGGGACTCTCAAGGTCTTCTCCAGCATCACAGTTCAAAAGCATCAATTCTTGGTGCTCAGTCTTTTTCATTGTCCAACTCTCACATCCATACATGACCACTGAAAAAACCATAGCTTTGACCAGATGAACCTTTGTCAGCAAAGTAATGTCTCTGCTTTTTAAAATGCTATCTATGTATTTGTCATAGCTTTTCTTCTAAGGAGCAAACATCTTTTAATCTCATGGCTCTAGTCACCATCTGCAGTGATTTTGGAGCCCCCCCAAAATAAAGTCTTTCACTGTTTCCATTGTCTCCCATTTGCTATGAAGTGATGGGACCCAATGCCATGATCTTCATTTTTTGAATGTTGAGTTTTAAGCCAGTTTTTTCAGCTTCCTCTTTCACCTTCATCAAGAGGCTCTTTAATTCCTTTTCTCTTTCTGACAGTAAGTGAAGTGAAGAAGTCACTCACTCGTGTCTTAACTCTTTGCGACCCCATGGACTATACAGTCCTTGGAATTCTCCAGGTCAGAATACTGGAGTGGGTAGCCATTCCCTTCTCCAGGGGATCTTCCCAACTCAGGGATTGAACCCAGGTCTCTCACATTGCAGGCAGATTCTTTTCCAGCTGAGCTACCAGGGAAGCCATTCTGCCGTAAGGGTGGTGTCATCTGCATATCTGAGGTTATTGAAATTTCTCCCTGCAATCTTGATTCCAGCTTATACTTCATCCAGCCTAGCATTTCTCATGATGTATTCTGCATACAATTTAAGTAACCAGGATGACAATATACAGGCTTGACGTACTCCTTTCCCAATTTGAAACCACTCTGTTGTGATTGGCTTTTTGACCATATCACAGCAATCCAAGGGAATGCCCCAACCACTAATACTGAAGAATCTGAAGTTGAACCATTCTATGAAGACCTACAAGACCTTGAACTAACACCAAAAAAAAGGATGTCCTTTTCACCATAGGAGACTGGAGTGTAAAAGTAGAAAGTCAAGAGACATCTGGAATAACAAGCAAGTTTGGCCTTGGAGTACAAAATGAAGCAGGGCAAAGGCTAACAGAGCTTTGCCAAGAGAATGCACTGGTCATAGTAAATACATTCTTCCAACAACACAACAGACAACTCTTCACATGGACATCACCAGATGGTCAATACTGAAATCAGATTGACTGTATTTTTATAGCCAAAGATGGAGAAACTCTATACAGTCAGCAAAAACAAGACCATGAGCTGACTGTGACTCAGATCGTGAACTCTTTGTTCAAAATTCAGATTTAAAGAAAGTAGAGAAAACCCCTAGGCCATGCACGTATGACCTAAATCAAATGCATTACGATTGTACAGTGGAAGTGACAAATAGATTCAAGGGATTAGATCTAATAGACAGAGTGCCTGAAGAACTATGGACAGAGGTTTGTAACACTGTACAGGAGGCAGTGATCAAAATCATCCCCAAGAAAAAGAAATGCAAAAGTCAAAATGGTTGTCTGAGGAGGCCTTATAAATAGCTGAGAAAAGAAGAGAAGCAAAAGGTAAAGAAGAAAAGGAAAGATATATCCATCTGAATGCAGAGTTCCAAAGAATAGCAAGGAGAGAAAAGAAAGCCTTTTTAAGTGAACAGTGCAAAGAAACAGAGGAAAACAACAGAATGAGAAAGACTAGAGATCTCTTCAAGAAAGTTAGAGATACCAAGGAAACATTTTAGGCAAAGATAGGCACTTTAAAGGACAGAAATTGTATGGACCTAATACAAGCAGAAGATATTAAGAAGAGGCAGCAAGAATACACAGAAAAACTATACAAAAAAGATCTTAATGGCCCAGATAATCACAATGGTATGATCACTCACCTAGAGCCAAACATCCTGGAATGCAAAGTCAAGTGGGCCTTAGGAAGGCCCACTTTGTTCTCATCACTATGATCAAAGCTAGTGGAAGTGATGGAATTCCAGCAAACTATTGAAAATCCTAAAAGTTGATGCTGTGAAAGTGCTGGATTCAATATGCCAGAAAATTTGGAAGACTCAGCAGTAGCCACAGGACTGGAAAAGGTCAGTTTTATTCCAATCCCAAAGAAAGGCAATGCCAAAAAATGTTCAAACTACCACACAATTGTGATCATTTCACATGCTAGCAAAGTAACACTCAAAATCCTCCAAGCTAGACTTCAACAGTATGTAAATTTAGAACTTCCAAATGTACAAGCTGGATCTAGAAAAGGCAGAAGAACCAGAAATCAAATTGCCTACATCCATTGGATCATAGAAAAAGCGAATTCCAGAGAAACGTCTACTTCTGTCTCATTGACTAAGCTAAAGCCTTTGACTATGTAGATCACCACCACCATACCAGAGGCGTATTTCCAGCAGTTCCTTTAACCTGGCATATCATTTTCAGCTATCCAAAACTTGTAAATTTTACTAAAAGGCAAAAAGCACAGCATGAATACACAGTAAGCATCAGACTGGTTTCTTTTTCTCATACGTATTGTTGTTTAGTCACTAATTCATCTGACTTTTGTGACGCTGTGGACTATATAGTCCTCCTCGCTCGTCTGTCCATGAGATTTCCCAGGCAAGAATACTGGAGTGGCTTGCCATTTTCTTCTCCAGGGGATCTTCCCAATGCAGAGACTGAACCCGCATCTCCTCCACTGGCAGGCAGATTCCTTACTGCTGAGCCACCAGAGGAGCCCTTTCTTATACTTAGCTGATCTAACAGAAAACAATTTGTTTGAAATAGTTATAATTCAGTTCAGTTCAGTTCAGTCACTCAGTCGTGTCCGACTCTTTGCGACCCCATGAATCGCAGCACACCAGGCCTCCCTGTCCATCACCAACTCCTGGAGTTCACTCAGACTCACATCCATCGAGTCAGTGATGCCATCCAGCCATTTCATCCTCAGTCATCCCTTTCTCCTCCTGCCCCCAGTCCCTCCCAGCATCAGAGTCTTTTCCAATGAGTCAACTCTTCGCATGAGGTGGTCAAAGTACTGGAGTTTCAGCTTTAGCATCATTCCTTCCAAAGAAATCCCAGGGCCGACCTCCTTCAGAATGGATTGGTTGGATCTCCTTGCAGTCCAAGGGACTCTCAAGAGTCTCCTCCAACACCACAGTTCAAAAGCATCAATTCTTCAGCGCTCAGCCTTCTTCACAGTCCAACTCTTGCATCCATACATGACTACTGGAAAAACCATAGCCTTGACTAGACAGACCTTAGTCGGCAAAGTAATATCTCTGCTTTTGAATATGCTATCTCGGTTGATCATAACTTTTCTTCCAAGGAGTAAGCGTCTTTTGATTTCATGGCTGCAGNGGCAGCTTCCGCAGCAGAGGCCCCTGCGAGGCAGTAGACTGTATTTAGATGACACTCAGGAAGAGTTTCCAGTGTTCACTGTTGACAGCTACATATTTGGTTAGCATCGTAGGGCTGGTTGTAATTACCTAAGAACATGATTGCTTAATTTATATAATAGGATCTCTTTACATGAATATTGATGAACATTAATACCTTTTAGATGTCTAGTAGAAGCATCCTTTGAGTAGTTAAAGCATACTCCTACAAAAAGAGTTTATTTATTCTCTAGTACTACTGTCTCTGAGAAGAACCTCTTTATAATAAAAATAACAGAAATCTTTCACAGTGTGTATCATATGCTAGGTCTTATTCTCAGTGACACACGAAGACAACTGAGGCTTGGAGAGAATAAATAACCTCCCAAAATTATACCGTGTTAGGGCAGGATTCAGACTCAGGTCTTTCTACCGTCCATACCATGCTCATGACTGCATTATCCTGCCAATGTAAGTAGCTGTACATTCTCCTTTAAAAACTGTGTCTGGGAAAGTTTTAACTGGATTACTTGTATTTGACCAGTGGCCAAAACTTTAACACAAATGTTGTAAAGAGTAAGATATGATAGTTTTAAAAGTCTTTAAAGAAACTAGGAATTTTTAATTTACTTTCCTTTTACTTCTTATAAGATTTATAGATGTATAATACACACACAGAGAACAGGAGGATGCCCATATCAGAATATATCAGTCAAAACTGGCTTCAATTTAGGATTTTAAAAACTCAGATGAATGACTGGATAAACAAAAGTTGTTACATACATACAATGGAGTGTTAAAAAGCCTTGAAAAGGAAGGACATTTTGACACTTGCTGTAACAAGGATGAATCTTGAGGACATTACGCTAAGTGAAAGAAGACAAATATCATATTATTCTGCTTATAGGAGGTGTCTAGAGTAGCCAAATTCATAGAAACAGAAAAGAAGATAGTGGTAGCTGGGGGTGGAGGATAAGGAAATGGGGAGTTGTTTAATGGGCAGAGTTTCAGTTGGGGAAGCTGAAAAAGTTCTGGAGATTGATTTTAACATAGTGTAAATATATTTAGCACTACTTAACTATACACTTAAAATGGTTAAGACAGTAATGCATATCTTATCACAGTTAATTTTTTTTCAAATTGGATGCAATGTAGTTATCCCAGGGAAGTTGACATTTGGTCCAGTTTTATTAGTCCCGTTTTTGTTTTTGCTAGTTCAGTTCAGTTCAGTCACTCAGTCGTGTCTGACTCTTTGCAACCCCATGAATAGCAGCACACCAGGCCTCCCTGTCCATCACTAACTCCCGGAGTTCATTCAGACTCACGACCATTGAGTCAGTGATGCCATCCAGCCATCTCATCCTCTGTCGTCCCCTTCTCCTCCTGCCCCCAATCCCTCCCAGCATCAGAGTCTTTTCCAGTGAGTCAGCTCTTCGCATGAGGTGGCCAAAGTACTGGAGCTTCAGCTTTAGCATCAGTCCTTCCAAAGAAATACCAGGGCCGATCTCCTTCAGAATGGAATGGTTGGATCTTCTTGCAGTCCAAGGGACTCTCAAGAGTCTTCTCCAACACCACAGTTCAAAAGCGTCAATTCTTTGGTGCTCAGCCTTCTTCACAGTCCAACTCTCGCATCCATACATGACTACTAGAAAAACCATAGCCTTGACTAGATGGACCTTAGTCAGCTGGTCATAACTTTTCTTCCAAGGAGTAANATGGGCTGGTTGGATCTCCTTGCAGTCCAAGGGACTCTCAAGAGTCTTCTCCAACACCACAGTTCAAAAGCATCAATTCTTTGGCATTCAGCCTTCTTCACAGTCCAACTCTCACATCCATACATGACTACTGGAAAAACCATAGCCTTGACTAGATGGACCTTAGTCGGCAAAGTAATATCTCTGCTTTTGAATATGCTCTCTATGTTGATCATACCTTTTCTTCCAAGGAGTAAGCATCTTTTGATTTCATGGCTGCAGTCACCATCTGCAGTGGTTTTTGGAGCCCAGAAAAATAAAATCTGACACTGTTTCCACTATTTCCCTGTCTATTTCCCATGAAGTGATGGGACTGGATGCCATGATCTTCGTTTTCTGAATGTTGAGCCTTAAGCCAACTTTTTCACTCTGCTCTTTCACTTTCATCAAGAGGCTCTTTAGTTCCTCTTCACTTTCTGCCATAAGGGTGGTGTCATCTGCATATCTGAGGTGATTGATATTTCTCCTGGCAATCTTGATTCCAGCTTGTGCTTCTTCCAGTCCAGCATTTCACATGATGCACTCTCCATATAAGTTAAATAAGCAGGGTGACAATATACAGCCTTGATGTACTCCTTTTCTTATTTGGAACCAATCTGTTGTTCCATATCCAGTTCTAACTGTTGCTTCCTGACCTGCATACAGATTTCTCAAGAGGCAAGTCAGGTGGTCTGGTATTCCCATCTCTCTCAGAATTTTCCACAGTTTATGGTGATCCACACAGTCAAAGGCTTTGGCATAGTCAATAAAGCAGAAAGAGATGTTTTTCTGGAATTCTCTTGCTTTTTCTATGATCCAATGGATGTTGGCAGTTTGATCTCTGGTTCCTCTGCTTTTTCTAAAACCAGCTTGAACTATAGTGTAGTGTAGTATAGTACTATAGTGTAGTACAATAGTGTATATTTGTTGAAAAAAGTAGTCTGCTATAAATGGACTCAAGCTGTTCAAACTCATGTTATTTCAAGGGTCAACTTTTTTTAAAGTAATAAAATGAGGACTCTGTGGGAGAAGGCAAGGGTGGAATGATTTGAGAGAATAGCATTGAACCATGTATATTATCATATTTGAAATATATCACCAGTCCAGGTTCAATGCATGAGACAGGGTGCTCAGGGCTGGTGCACTGGGATGAGCCTGAGGGATGGGATGGGGAGGGAGGTGGGAGGCGGGGTTCAGGATAGGGAACACATGGCTGACTCATGTCACTGTATGGCAAAAACCACTACAATATTGTAAAATAATTAGCCCCCAATTAAAATAAAATATATAATATAATTGCATGTTGAATTTGTCAAATGATTTTTCTGCATTTATTAAGATGGTTATTTTTTTCTTAAATTGAAACTGTGAAAAAAAGTAATAAAAGGGAAAAAAAACCTACAACCAAGAATACTATATACAGCATAGTTATCATTCAGATTTGAAGGAGATATACTTTTATAGACAAACAAGCCAAAAGAGTTTAGCACCACTAAACTGCTTTATAAGAAATGTCAAAGGGACTTTTCTGAGCAGAAAAGAAGAGACCGTGCCTAGAAATATGAAAAGTATGTAGCGGCGTAAGGGCAAAAATACAGTAAAGGCAGTAGATCAGCCATTTACAAAGCTAGTAGGAAGGTTAAAAGACAAGTCATAAGATAATGTAGATCTGCAATAAATAGTTAAGGGATATAAAAAGCAAAAGGGTGCAAAACATGATGTCAAAAATAATAAACATGATGGGGAGAGTAAAATTAAGGGTTGTTAGAATATATCTGAACATAAGAGACGATCAGCTTAAAATAATAGTTGCTTACATCAATGGACAGATCATCCAGACAGAAAATCAAAAAGGAAGCCCTGGCTTTAAATGACCCATTAGACCAGATGAACTTAATAGATATATATAGAGAGAACATTCTATCCAAAAGCCTGCGTGCTATTTTACAGGTTTATACATTCAGTCAACAATTATTGTGTTTCTTCTTAGAGCTGGCTTTAAGGAAAGCACTGTAAACACAAAACTAATAAGGAGTATCTGCTCTGCTGCTGCTAAGTCACTTCAGTTGTGTCCGACTGTGTGTGACCGGTCCCTGGGATTCTCCAGGCAAGAATACTGGAGTGGGTTGCCATTTCCTTCTCCAATGCATGAAAGTGAAAAGTGAAAGGGAAGTCGCTCAGTTGTGTCTGACTCTGCATGACCCCATGAACTGCAGCCTATCAGGCTCCTCTGTCCATGAGGTTTTCCAGGCAAGAGTGCTGGAGTGGGGTGCCATCGCCTTCTCCAAGGAGTATCTGCTCTAGAGAAGCTAAATATTGAAATTTATGAACATTAGAAAGTCTAAAGTCGCTATGATGTGACAGTCACCCTTCTGTCCTGACAAAAGACTTGACTCATTAGGTAAGGCTGCATACTGGGGAGGCAGAGAAATAATTTCTGACGTTTGGGATGGGGTCATATTTTGGAAGAGCTTACTTATCAGAAGATTTTCATATTTGTATGGTAGAAGGAACCCTCTTGCCAATGGAGGCAATGTGCATTTGATCCCTGGGTCAAAAAGGACCCCTGGAGAAGGAAATAGCTACCACTCCAGTTTTCTTGCCTGGAAAGTCCCATGGACAGAAGAGCCTGGAGGATTACAGTCCATGGGGTTGCAAAAGAGTTTGACATGTCTTAGTGGCAAAACAATAACAACAAAATCACTGTAGATGTTTTTGCTTGATAGTACCATAATGAAATCATTGTTTAAGCAAGATTGATCTGATAACTTTATAGGAGATTCAGAAAAGGAAGGAGAGTAAGAGATGCCAATTAAGAAAATGTTGTAGTAACTCAGATACAAAGCCAGACACTGACCAAAGAGTTGGCAGTAAAAATAGTGGAAAAGAAATGAATACGAATAATTTTTAAAGTAAATATTTACAGGTCTTCACAACTCTTTGACCTAAAGAAACCAAATAAATAACCATGACTCTATATTTACAATACATGGGGCATGAAATCACATCAGACCTAGTAATGAATACAGTCTGTGCATGTCAGTGACTAAAGCAGAAATACTCAAGGGTTCTCTGAGTTAAATGAAAAATCATAAAAGAAAAGAGATGGTTTGGGGAAATGGCATTTAGGTGTGTCTTAGGTAATATTTTCAAGGAAGGGAATAGGTAATCTGTGAAAAGGAAAATTTGGGGTTTGGAAAAGAAAGAATATGGGGCAAAGGATCCAATGCTTGAAAGAAAAATGGGCCTGAGGTTTAACCGGTAGAAAATCCTCAGAAGATTCCCCAAAAAGGAGCAGACAGATGGAGGAAATGCCTGAGGCAGATGGGCCTTACCTCTGACATACGACAGACTGTCACCTGATCCCGAATTCCTAGAGAATAAGATTTGACTGATGCTGTCACCTTTAATACAGCTAGCAAAGTGATATCTGTAGAACTGCATTATATAGCTATTATGTTGCTTTAATACAAGTCTGAATTTTATAATTTAAAAAATCTCTGCTCATAAATTTAATCAGGAAATATATCAGGATTCAAGGCTAAATGAGTGTTCTGTCTTGAAGAAACTTAAATTCTAGTTTTACTTATTTACTCATTTATTCAGAGTCCATTGCATTGCTGTATTTAAAAATCTTTGGGGGAAAGTTCCTACATAGTGGAAATTTACAGAAAAGTGACTTTTGAGTGAATGAACTTTAATTAAGCTTAGATGTTTATATTTCAGTGAAAATGGTTTAAGTTATAAACTGGACTCCATTCCCTTGTTTCTCAGATGAAATACAACTACTTTCTTCTACAATCAGAAGGCCTTGGTTAAAAAAAGTGGCAGATGTTGCATGCCCTCTAGCGGCTACAGCGTGCATATTTACATCTTGCCATAAGTTTCTGTGACTTTGTCAAGAATGAATTTTACATGTCACACATATTACTTTAACTAACATCACATTTTAAATATTTCATTAATTCTTACTCATCTTGACTTCCGTGGTTCAAACTCAAATTCCAACCTCTCTGTATGGAGAGGAAAACATATCCTATATGCTTCCTAGAGAAATCCAGTTTCAAACCCCAGGAATTTTGTAAAGGTAACCCAATAAGGCCCACATCCAATGAAAAAAAAAAAAAAAAAGAAGAAGAAGACAGAAAGAAAAGCTGGAGACTAAATTATTTCAAAACCATTTATATAGTTAATATTACCCATTATATTGTGCTAGTATGAACCCAAAGAATAACACCTGGATACCAAGCTGCTGCACTAGTCAAAGTTCTACAGAGAAAGAGAACCAATAGGAGATATACATATATATATACACACATGGGTTATATATTTGTTGGTTATGTATATTACTTGGGGCTTCCCGGGTGGCTNATATAGTTAATATTACCCATTATATTGTGCTAGTATGAACCCAAAGAATAACACCTGGATACCAAGCTGCTGCACTAGTCAAAGTTCTACAGAGAAAGAGAACCAATAGGAGATATACATATATATATACACACATGGGTTATATATTTGTTGGTTATGTATATTACTTGGGGCTTCCCGGGTGGCTCAGGTGGTAAAGAATCTGCCCGCAGTGCAGGAGACATGGGTTTGATCACTGGGTCAGGAAGATGCCCTGGAGAGGGGAATGGCAACTCATTCTAGTATTCTTGCCTGGAGAATTCCATGGACAGAGGAGCCTGGTGGGCTATAGTCCATAGGATTGCATAGAGTGTATATGTGTATGAAAGTGTTAGTCACTCAGTTCAGTTTAGTCACTCAGTCGTGTCCAAATCTTTGCGAACCTCATAGACCTCAGCATTCCAGGCTTGCACGTCCATCACCAACTCCCAAAGATTACTCAAACTCATGTATATCGAGACAGTGATGCCTTCCAACCATCTCATCCTATGTCATCCCCTTCTCCTCCTGTAGGGCAAAGTAGGGAAAACCATTAGACCATTCACGAATGATCTAAATCAAATCCCTTATGATTATATAGCAGAAGTGACAAAAGGATTCAAGGGATTAGATCTGATAGAGTGCCTGAAGAACTATGGATGGAGGTTAATGACATTGTACAGGAGGCAGTGATCAAGACCATCCCCAAGAAAAAGAAATGCAAAAAGGCAAAATGGT
>SJYA01014837.1:0-15450 GCA_006410615.1 Neotragus moschatus
CTAACTAGTACTTGGTGCACAGTAAATGATCATTAAATGCTTGCTAAATAAACATATTGGCACTTAAAATATGTTCTCTTCTAAAATCACAACTTGAGGTAAGTACTACCACTTTCAAAGTTCAGATCAGGAAGTTGTATCAAGAAGGCTAATATCTTAAAAAAGTGAACTTCTCAAAATATACTACATAATTTTTATATATAATACACACACACACACATATATATATAACAAACACAATACTCTAAAGCAATTACTCATCAATTAAAAATAAATTTATTTTAAAAAGGAGGATAATTGGAGGACTAAGATAGCCATTGGCCTAGAGTAATTCTAAAATTCAATTTGTCAAGCGTTGTAGATTTCTTGATTAGGTTTTAAAGCCTAGGAATCACTGACATTTTAATTTCTGCTTTCTGGACTCTGGCTTCTGTCCTCTGAGTCATCCTTTCTAGCTCATGAATGTATCACAGGTTTGAAGCTGAGGACACTTTATCAACCTGCTGCTTGGCAATAGAATTGGGAACCCTAAAATCTCTTTTCATTGTTAGCTCTCTCTGCCTCTTTCAACCAAGCTGGCAGAGTTTTCACTGAATAATTTCAATTTCTGATTCTCCCATAAATTTGAAGAGATTTGGAGTCAAGTCATGTTCCCTTTCTCTTTAACAGTTAATTCCTCAAAGTCCATCTTCTGTTGCATTTTACCATGACTAGTACAAAGAAAAAAAAAACAGAAGCTTCCATACTATGCCTGAAAATCTCTTCAGCTAAATTTATCATTTACATGGTCTGCTTCCTACCTAAGTATAAGCAAAACTTACTGTTTTCTATTGATTTTCAATATTTTTTACTTCCTTTTGCATCCTCACTGATATCTTCAAAATAGATTTCTAAAAATAAAAGTCTCTTTAAGACAAATTAGACTTCATATGTCACATCATCCAAACTTTTCCAGCCTCAGTACATCACCTAATTCCAAAGCTACTTCCATATAGATAAATATGGGCTACCACAGAAATTAAAATTAAAAATATGTGTTCTTACATTGTTGCATAAGAATAGCACTGCAAACTTAGCAGCAAAACAAACAGGTAAAAACTGTTTATCATTTCACACAGTTTCTGTGGACCAGAAGTCTGGATATGATTTAGCTTGGTCCTTTGTAAAGGTTCAGTCATGGGGTTGGTCAGATTTCTGCACTCATTTGTAATTATATCTGGAGAAGAAGCCACTTTCAGGCTTATGTGGATTATTGGCAGCACTAAGTTGACTGCAAGTTATCAGACTTGAAGGCATCTGACTGTCTGTTGGACAAAGTGAAAATGTTAGCTGCTCAGTCTTGTCTGACTCTTTGTGACCCCATGGACTGTATAGCTCACTACGATCCTCTGTCCATGGAATTCTCCAGGCAAAAATACTGGAATGGGTTTCCATTCCTTTCTCCAGGAGATCTTCCTTACCCAGGGATGGATCAAAACCAGGTATCCTGCACTGCAGACAGATTCTTTACTGTCTGAGCCATCAGGGAAGCTCACCTGTTAGCCAAAGGCTGACTTAAATTCCTTGTCAAAAAGCAGATCATGGCAGAACCTCTTCTAAGCCAGCAAGAGGCAGAACTCACAAAATTGGCTACATAAACTAAACAGCATTTTATGAGTGTAGGAAAAAATGATTTGATGAATGCATTAAGAACAGATCCATGTAATTAAGTTCCTGACATGACAAAGCAATGAGTTAGAGTAAAAAATATCTGTGATAAATTTAACTATGTTGAAATTATTTATCTGGTTGTATAAATTAGGGAAAGACTTTATGCACAAATAGAAAATAAAGGATTAAGATCTATTAATCCAATGAAGAAAAGAAGCAAAGTTTTTAATATGAAAATTGACAAATATTTTGAACAGGAATAGTCTAGAAAAAGAAATCTATGGTCTATTAGCCAAAAACATTAGCTCTCATGTAATCACCCCAAGTCAACCTCTTAGATACACACCCGCTTGGCAAACATTTTAGAACCTGAAATAACAATAGGTAACATTATTGTGGTTGTGGCAATTTTTATCAAATTCCCTTTGCCGGAAGCAAGTCATAGAATTTTTATTTGTCTATTTTTGGCTGTACCTTCTGGTAACAGTAAGTAACATTATTGTGGCTGTGGCAACTTTTATCAAATTCCCTTGGCTGGATTCAAGTCATAGGATTCTTGGAGGTTTATTTGTTTGTTTTTGGCAGTACCTGTGGCATGTGGGATCTTAGTTCCTCGACCAGGGATAAAACCAGTGTGCCCTGCAATGGAAGTGTGGAGTCTTAACTACTTGATGGCTGCGGAAGCCCAAGTCATAGATACTGCTCATACTGAAGCTATAAGTTATGGGAGGGGCACATAAGGAGCACTGGCAGGTAGGGATAACTGTGATCCATCTTTGATTTTCCACCAGAGCTTCCCAGAAATAATGGAAGTTCAAAGATAATGAACACATATCTTCAATATGATGAAATATTGCCTCAGTATAATTTGTGAAAAGGAGAAAACAAATATTTGTGAGCAAAAGTTGTGTTTATTCACTGATTCTCATTAATAGAAATTGTAAAGATGATTGAAAAGTAAAATTTGTTTCAGGGGAAAGGCTGTATTACAAGAAAGATTAATAAATAAAGTGATAAATGAATTAAACATAAATGACTATTAAGTATAAAGTTAATAATAATTGCTTTTGTGTTTCAAAGTTTTCAAACTAAGACACCAGATAAATAAATACACAAGAGGAAAGTGATGAGAAGCAAACTGTTAAAATTCTTTGTATTGTTTGGAATGAGAGTACAGACAGACACTGATATTCAATATTAAAAGGAATGATAGATATTTTTTAATGAAAAAATAAAATAGAATCAGTGTTCAACTTTCAAATGACTTGAAGAAAAAGTAAGTGAAAAACAATTCAATACAAAAAGAGTAAGAAAAGAAGGAAAATATTTATGAAAGGGGGAATGGGGAGGTATAGTACAAGTAAGATGGTAGAGAAAAATATTAACACATCTAAATAAATATAAACATGTTTATGAGTCGAGCATAGTTAAAGAAGATAGCATGATACAAATGACAAAATATTACCAGTGGAATGATATTGGAAATATATACACTGTGGATCAATGAGTATTATCATCCTGCCAATAAAAGAAAGCAAAAAATGGTCATTTTAATAGATACAGAGAATATATTTGAAAAATATCTATATTCTATGGAACTAAAAATTAGTTTCAGAAAACCAAGAATATAAAGTATTTTTCTCATTGTCATAATACATTGATAAAAGTCTATTGTATATCTAACATGTGGTAAAATATTGAAATACATTTTCTCAATTGGAAATAAAGAAACAACACATCATCACTATTATATTAAAATAAAATGTCTGTGATATTTCACAAAATGTCATGTGATATCCTTGAGGTTCAAGCTATATTGTTCATAAAGAAAAACAATAAATATAAGAACTATAAAATCAATGAAAGTGTAATTTAAAATAATTTGTTTATATTTGGTTGAAATTAATTAAAAATACCTAAAAAGCTGGAGAACTATCATACATTTTGGGTTGTAAGATAGAATATCATCAACATATCAATTATTCCAACATTTATCATGGATTCTAGATTAATTCAGGGAAAACACTGCAGGTTTATTGAAAACTTAGAAGCTGACCACAATGTGTACAGAAGAACAATGGCTTACAGTAACCAAAATATTTAAGAAGATCATTGAGAGGATGCAGTAAGAAATATAGATTGGTAAGTCACTTCAGTCGTCTCCGACTCTGTGCAACCCCATAGATGGCAGCCCACCAGGCTCCCCTGTCCCCAGGATTCTCCAGGCAAGAACACTGGAGTGGGTTGCCATTTCCTTCTCCATTGGGTGAAAGTGAAAAGTGAAAGTGAAGTCACTCAGTTGTGTCCGACACCCAGCGACCCCATGGACTGCAGCCTACCAGGGTCCTCCGTCCATGGGATTTTCCAGGCAAGAGTACTGGAGTGGGATGCCATTGCCTTCTCTGGAGAAATATAATTACCAGTTATCAAAGATTATCACAAAGCTACATTAACTAAAAAACATTTTATGAGTGTAGAAATAAATGATTTGATGAATACATCAAAAACAGATCCATGCAATTAAGTTCCTGACAGGACAAAGCAATGTGAAAGAAAGTGAAAGTGAAAGTCACTCAGTCCTGTCTGACTCTTTGCAACCCAATGGACTATAATGTCCATAGAATTCTCTAGGCCAGAATTCTAGAATGGGTCAGTAAATCAGAATAAAAATATCTGTGATATTTTACTACAATGAAATTGAGTATATTGTACAATTAGGATAAGACTTTATGCACATATAGAAAATACACGATTAAGAATTCTTAATACAATGAAGAAAATGAACAAATCTTTTAATACAAAAATAGGCAAATGTTTTGAACAAGGATAGCCTAGAAGAAGAAACATAGGTCTATAAGCCTAAAACACTACATTAGCCCTCACTGAATCACAGTCAACATCATTAGATACACACCAACTTGACAAATATTTTAGAAGACTTTTAGTTTTTCAGTATTGGTGACAACATAGAGAAACAATAAATACTATCCATTGAAGAAGGTGGTGAATTTTCACAAATCTAATTTGAAAACCATTCTAGCATTATCCAGTAATTTTGAAAATTAAATATTTTATAATTCAGTAATTTCACAACTATATTTCTTTCAGAGAAGGACTGTTAGATATGCACCAAACAAATTGCACAAACTGTCAATAGCAAAGATTTTTTCAATATAAAATTAGTAACTGACATATCAACAGCAACATAGAGAAACAAATTGAAATAAGTCATGCATTGGATGCCATATAGAATGAATTATTGCTCAATGAGATAATATTTATGAATGGCAGAAGCAGAATATTAACTAAAACAGTTTCAGAATGCATGTTTATTTCTTTTTAATTAATTTAAAAACATGTTTAGTTAAGTGTTCTGTTGTTTCGGATAGAAGTATATGTGATGACATCATACAAAGAATATAAGGGTACATGCAGGAAAAGGTTATTCTCTGAGGAGGCAGAGATCGAATTAAGATTATACAAGTTTGCTATATACTATTAAAATGTATTTTTCTCTTAAACTGTGTTATGAGTCCACTTTTGTATATTTCATCTTTCATCCTTGTATCTGATTTAATATTAACATATAGGTACATATTAATATGGCTTCCTTGCTGGCTCAGTGGTAAAGAATCCACCTGCCAATGCAGGAAGATGTTTGTTTGATCTTGGGTCAGGAAGATTGCCTAGAGAAGGAAAAGGAGTCCTACTCCAACATTCTTGCCTGAGAAATCCCATGGACTGAGGAGCCTGGCAAGCTATATGGAATCCAAAAACAGTCATACATGACTTAGTATTAAACAGTAAAAACATTAATACAATACTAACTATTGGGTATCTACCTATATACCTAACTATTTGTTGTCTATCTAGAAAGAGGAACCAGAGATCAAATTGCCAACATTTATTGGATCATAGAGAAAGCAAAGGAATTCCAGAAAAACATCTAATTCTGCTTCATTGACTATGCTAAAACCTTTGACTGTGTGCATCACAACAAACTGGAAATTTTTGAAAAAGCTGGGAAGACCATCTTACCTGTCTCCTGAGAAACATGTATGCAAGTCAGGAAACAACAGTTATAACCAGACATGGAACAACAGACTGGTTCAATATTGGGAAAGGAGTATATTGTCACCCTGTTTGTTTAACTTGTATGGAGAGTACATCATATGAAATTCCAGAGCTGGATGAATCAAAAGCTGGGATCAAGATTGTTGTTGTTCTGTCACTGAGATGTGTCTGACTCTTTGAAACTCCATGGATTGTAGCATGCCAGGCTTTCCTGTCCATCACCATCCCCCAGAGCTATCTCAGGCTCTTGTCCATTGAGTTGATGATGCCATCCAAACATCTCATCCTCTGCCACCCTCTTGTCTTTTTGCCTTCAATCTTTCCAAGCACCAAGATCTTTTCTAATGAGTTGGCTCTTCACAGCAGGTGGCCAAACTATTGGAGCTTCAGCTTCAGCTCCAGTTCTTTCAATGAATATTCAGAACTGATTTCCTTTAGGATTGACTAGTTTGATCTTGCTGTCCAAGGGACTGTCAAGAGTCTTCTCCAACACCACAGTTCAAAAGCATCAATTCTTTGGTGTTCAGCCTTCTTTGTAGTCCAACTCTCACATCCATACATGACTACTGGAAAAAACATAGCTTTGACTATATGGACCTTTTTTGGCAAAGTAATGTCTCTGCTTCTCAGTGAAGATTGTTAAGAGAAATGTCAACGACTTCAGATACACAGTTGATACCACTCTAATGGCAGAAAGTGAAAAGCCTCTTGATGAAGGTGAAAGAGGAAAGAAAAAAACAAACAAACAAACAAAAAACTGGCTTAACACTCAACCTTCAACAGACTAAGATCATAGCATCTGGTCCCATCACTTCATCAAATATAGATGGGAAAAAAGTGACAACAGTGACAGATTTTATTTTCTTGAGCTCCAAAATCACTACAGTTGGTGACTGTAGATATGAAAAATTAAAAGGCTCTTACACCTTGGAAGAAAAGCTCTAACAAACCTTGACAGAGTATTAAAAAGTAGAGACATCATTTTGCCAGCAAAGGTCTGTATAATCAAAGGTATGTTTTTTCCAGTAGTCATGTACAGATGTGAGATTTGGATTATTAATAAAGCTGAGCACCAAAGAGTTGATGCTTTTGAATTGTGCTTGAGAAGACTCTAGATAGTCCTTTTGACAGGAAGGAGATCAAACCAGTCAATCCTGAAGGAAATCAGTCCTGAATATTCATTAAAAGGACTGATGCTGAAGTTCTAATACTTTGGTGACCTGATATGAAGACCTGACTCATTGGAAAAGACTTTGATCCTGGGAAAGATTGAGGACAGAAGGAGAGGGGGCAACAGAGGATGAGATAGTTGGATGGAATCACCGACTCAATGGATATGAATTTGAGCAAACTCTGAGAAACAATAAAGGACAAAGAAGCCTGGCATGCTGCAGTCCCTGTGATCACAAGAGTCATACACTATTTAGCGACTAAACACCAACAGTCTATATTCAATACTGAATACCTTATGAATGTAGATCTACCTATATTGAGTATTATAGAGAATTCTAGTATTAGAAGTAATTAATAGGTTTTCTAAAAATTATAAAATATGATAATCATAATCCATATTAAAAATGCAAATTTAATGGCAAGATTAAATATTTCAGTTTGGTTACATTGATTAAAGTGGAGGATCTCTGTCAGGAAATGAAGAAGGATGATATAGGATGGTTATATGTGTCATTTTGTCTTCTACTGTGACATCAAAGCTGGGAAGTTGAGCTTGATTCTATCAGTGGTTGGAAACATACTTTTTTGGTATACAGGGTAATATGATACTAATGTACCACTGCTTTTGAAAACATCAATAGTTTTGCTTAATCTTTTTTTTTTTTATTTTAATAGCAATGCCTAATTGGAGGATAAGGCCTTGGTGGAATAAATTGGAGACTGATTTCAGAATCTCCTAGACTCAGTTCTCAGCAGTTCCTTTAAGTCTTGCAGAATTAAACCTCCTCTCTGTTATCTCACATAGGATAACATTCAGAATTGGATAATCTTCCTTTTAGCAAGAATGGAAAGGAAGTATACTGACACTCTTCAGTTAAAATGCAGAATTCCCTTGGCTTACAGTTCCTACTTGTTCTCTCTTACCAAGTCAAAGGTGGAGAACAAATTCTCTGGCCAGTGGGTAATACTCTCTTTAAAGTTATATTAAAGGAATTCATATATACTCAGTCTGGACCACAGTGCAGTACAGTAAGCAAGTGTTTAGTTTATTATTATTATGTTACATAAGTTATATCCTCCTTTGAACATATCTCCAGTCTGTGACACACTAGTTATTTAAGTCAGCGTTGACTATGCAGAGCTTCCCAGGTGGCATTAGTGGTAAAAAACCCACCTATGTTGGAGACAAGGGTTTGATCCCTGGGTCAGAAAGATTCCCTGGAGGAGGTCATGGCAACCCATTCCAGTATTCTTCCCTGGAGAATCCCATGGACAAAGGAGCCTGACAGGCTACAGTCCATAGGGTTGCAAAAAGTCAGACATGACTGAAGTGACTTTGAACCCACACAAGGACCTTGACTATGTTGGAATGGGAATACTATAGCCATGTGTAAATTATGCATCTTCAATCTCAAGAATTTATGATCTAAGGAATATTGATATATTATTTCAAAGAGAATATCAAGGATGTATACAATATTGAGGAAATACATAATTTAAATGGCAAATATAAATTTTGCTCACTTTTCATTCACTTATCTCACATTCATCACCCAAACTGTAAGGATTATACTCTACAGTTCAAAGGAGAAATTATATGTTGTTGGCTTCAATATTCTTGAAGAATGAAAATGCCAGTAAAGTACTTCAGAAACAAACAGCACAAGAGAAGAGGCGATCTCATGCTGTTTAAATAGTGAATGAAAAAAAGAATACCTTAAAGAACACTTCAGATACACTAAGGTATGAAAGGATCCATCTCCGGGCTGTTAATAGTCTGGTTTTGACCAAGGACAAATAAAGACCAGAGTATATTACCAACTGCTTTGTTAAAAGCTGAGTCCCACCCTTTCCTTTTGCCTGTCACAGTGCAGCAAGTTTCCTGAATGTTAAATAGGTTTTTCACTTGTGATCTGAATATATTTTAAGTGAAATAAAAAATTAAAGTACACTTAAAAAAAAAAACCAAAAAACCTGTGATCATCATATTGAAGAGAAGTGTTATTTGTGATACTATCGTGTTGGACATTGCAGGCATTAGAAATTCATTTTTTAAGCTTTCATTCTCATTTAAGTAATCAGAGGAAAATTCTATTTAATATTTAAATGTACTCTTTAAACTTTAAACACCAGTCCCTTTTTTCAAATATATAAGTGATACAAAAGCTGTGTGGGGAATTAGTATTTGTTTCTTCTACTCGATGTCCATGTTGCTCAGGCAGTGAGAAGTAAAAATAATTTGTCAACATATGCCACCAGTAATTACTGCAGGTAGGATCAATTACAAATAACTCTTCATTGTATATATTTTAAAACTACTCTTTTCTGTAAACAGATAAAACTCATTCACACAACCAGGCACACAAAACAATAATAATATCAGCAACAAAATTTGTGGTATAAACTTTCCTACAGTGAATACATTGCCAAATCTTGATGCCTTCTGGTTTGAAGACTTTTTTTCTTTCATTTATTAATCTGAAGTATCATCTTCTGATATTAGAAGCTACATAGCTATGATTCATTTACATCAGATTCAGGTCATACTGTGTGGCTCAGCAGCAGATCAGAATCTAAGAAGCTCCTTTTGCCAGGGGTTTTAAATAGAAATAATATCTGTTTTTGCTTGTTTTAATTCTCTACTTTTCAATAATGTGAAATTTTGTGTTTGCTATATTTCTAAAAAACGAATTTAAAAGTTATTACCTGGCTGAATTTGCTTTTATTAATACAGTTCGCATTACTTTGCCAACAAAGGTCTGTCTAGTCAAGGCTATGGGTTTTCCGCTAGTCATGTATGGATGTGAGAGTTGGACTGTGAAGAAAGCTGAGCACTGAAGAATTGATGCCTTTGAACTGTGGTGTTGGAGAAGACTCTTGAGAGTCCCTTGGACTGCAAGGAGATCCAGCCAGTCCATTCTAAAGGAGATCAGTCCTGGGTGTTCTTTGGAAGGAATGATGCTAAAGCTGAAACTCCAGTACTTTGGCCACCTCATGTGAAGATTTGACTCATTGGAAAAGACTCTGATGTTGGGAGGGATTGGGGGTAGGAGGAGAAGGGAACGACAGAGGATGAGATGACTGGATGACATTACCTACTTGATGGATGTGAGTTTGAGTGAACTCCAGGAATTGGTGATGGACAAGGAGGGCTGCAGTTATGGGGTCGCAAAGAGTCGGACACGACTGAACTGATGTGAAAGTCTATAGACCTTTTTAAAAATTTCATTAATCTCACTAATTGATAGTAGAAAGAACTTTATCAGGTCAGCAGTAGAAAGAAATGGTTAGCATAAGGCCATGATCATCTATATATGCTATGTCACTTGTCTACATATTAGTAACCATTTTGGATAATTCAGCATTGTCTGTATATTTTTAAGAACAATCATGAATTTTAGGAGTAGAAAATTTTTATCAGATTCTGAACAAAATGCTATTTATTTAGTACTCATTATTGCAAATCATTAGTGCAATAAAATACAAAATTTTTATATTTAGTAACAGGGAAAATAATCATTTTTTATTTTAGAAATATATAAGTGTAACTCTGCATTTGATTTAGGTGAGTTAAAAGCAATTAAAATATTAAGGTAAGTTTAAGATATAGCACTTACCCATTTAAATGATATGTTTGAAATATAAATCATTTGATTTCCTAGAGTTCCAGGGTTGCTTTGTGTGTGTGTGTGTGTGTGATTCAAAATCATTTGTCAAACATGAATTTTAATTTTGAAAAAAAGTATATTTTTTCTCTAATAAGATTTTATCAATTAAATGCAGGGTAAAGTATTGGTCTAAAACAAGAAAGAAGTGTGGCGGGGTTTTGTCTTAATGAGATGAACATATTGGGAAATGATTAATTCAGATTATTAATGTTTTAAAGTATTATTTCTAATTAAGTAATTAAAAGAAGCNCATAGCTATGATTCATTTACATCAGATTCAGGTCATACTGTGTGGCTCAGCAGCAGATCAGAATCTAAGAAGCTCCTTTTGCCAGGGGTTTTAAATAGAAATAATATCTGTTTTTGCTTGTTTTAATTCTCTACTTTTCAATAATGTGAAATTTTGTGTTTGCTATATTTCTAAAAAACGAATTTAAAAGTTATTACCTGGCTGAATTTGCTTTTATTAATACAGTTCGCATTACTTTGCCAACAAAGGTCTGTCTAGTCAAGGCTATGGGTTTTCCGCTAGTCATGTATGGATGTGAGAGTTGGACTGTGAAGAAAGCTGAGCACTGAAGAATTGATGCCTTTGAACTGTGGTGTTGGAGAAGACTCTTGAGAGTCCCTTGGACTGCAAGGAGATCCAGCCAGTCCATTCTAAAGGAGATCAGTCCTGGGTGTTCTTTGGAAGGAATGATGCTAAAGCTGAAACTCCAGTACTTTGGCCACCTCATGTGAAGATTTGACTCATTGGAAAAGACTCTGATGTTGGGAGGGATTGGGGGTAGGAGGAGAAGGGAACGACAGAGGATGAGATGACTGGATGACATTACCTACTTGATGGATGTGAGTTTGAGTGAACTCCAGGAATTGGTGATGGACAAGGAGGGCTGCAGTTATGGGGTCGCAAAGAGTCGGACACGACTGAACTGATGTGAAAGTCTATAGACCTTTTTAAAAATTTCATTAATCTCACTAATTGATAGTAGAAAGAACTTTATCAGGTCAGCAGTAGAAAGAAATGGTTAGCATAAGGCCATGATCATCTATATATGCTATGTCACTTGTCTACATATTAGTAACCATTTTGGATAATTCAGCATTGTCTGTATATTTTTAAGAACAATCATGAATTTTAGGAGTAGAAAATTTTTATCAGATTCTGAACAAAATGCTATTTATTTAGTACTCATTATTGCAAATCATTAGTGCAATAAAATACAAAATTTTTATATTTAGTAACAGGGAAAATAATCATTTTTTATTTTAGAAATATATAAGTGTAACTCTGCATTTGATTTAGGTGAGTTAAAAGCAATTAAAATATTAAGGTAAGTTTAAGATATAGCACTTACCCATTTAAATGATATGTTTGAAATATAAATCATTTGATTTCCTAGAGTTCCAGGGTTGCTTTGTGTGTGTGTGTGTGTGTGATTCAAAATCATTTGTCAAACATGAATTTTAATTTTGAAAAAAAGTATATTTTTTCTCTAATAAGATTTTATCAATTAAATGCAGGGTAAAGTATTGGTCTAAAACAAGAAAGAAGTGTGGCGGGGTTTTGTCTTAATGAGATGAACATATTGGGAAATGATTAATTCAGATTATTAATGTTTTAAAGTATTATTTCTAATTAAGTAATTAAAAGAAGCAAAATAAATCAAAGTGGGAATAACTAAAAAGTGGTCAAAATGCTGACATTATAGTCAAAACAAACAAACAAAAAGACAACACTCATGGAACAAATAGCTAATGACTAGTAATCTCTGACTCTTTAATAAGCTATCAGTGATAGGTCATTATATCTACGGTCTTGGAGGAGGTTTTCTTTACCTATATATAATACCTCAATAATAATGCTATTAATTTTCAACATTGCTAGTATTAAACTCTAAAGGAATTTATAAAACATTGACTAACTCTGTTAATTGTTTCCTTTGCAGTAATGTATTAGTTTAATAGAGTTCCAAATACCTACTTTTACTTTTTTTCTGTATTCTTGGTATCATATTCAAAATAACATCATAAAAATTTCCACCTGTTTTCCTCTATACTTCATTTATTGAAAGTTTTTTCATTCCTTCTGTTAATGTGGTGTTTCACACTTATTTGCATATGTTGAACTATCTTTGCATCATAGTCATAAATACCTTATGGTCACATTGTATCGTGATTCTTTTATTGAGCTGTTGGCTTTGTCAACAGCTAGTATTGGCTTTCCTAGTATTTTGAGAATCTTTGTATCTAGGGTAATCAGGGCTATTGGTTTTCTTGTCCTGTAATGTCTTTGTATGGTTTTGAAATCAAGGTAATGCTGGCTTCAGAAGATTAGTTCAGAAGTGTTCCCTCCTCTTCAGTTTTTGGAATCATTTGAGAAAGATTAGTACAATTCTTTAAATGTTTCAGAGAATTCACCAGTGAAGACATATGGATACAGGCTTTTCTTTGTTGGTAGGATTTGATTACTTATTCAGTCTTCTACTTGTTACTTGTCTGTTCATATTTTCTATTTCTTCATAATTCAATACTTATATCTTTTATATTTCTAGGAATTTATTTCTTTTAAGCTATCTCATTCATTCATATATAATTATATATAGTTGCCCTATTTACTCCTATGTGCTCTGTGGTGTCAGTAGTAATGTCTCCTCTTTAGCTTCTGAATTTCTTTATTTAAGTTTTTTTTTTTTCTTAGTCAAACCAAAGTTTTGTTACTCTTATTCAGTGTTTGACTTCCTTCATTTTTTTTCCTGCTATTTTACTTGCCTATGTTTTGCTTATTTCTTCTCTAATCTTTGTTATCCCCTTCTTTTTGTCAAATGCTTGCATATGTTTTCTTGTTCCTTGAAGTGTAATGTTATATTGTCTATTTAATATATTTTTAAAAATGTATATGTTTTCCTCTTTGAACTTCCCTCTTAGAACTGCTTCTGCTATTCGTTTTGGTACATTGTACTTTCATGTTTGTTTGTCTCAATATATTTTCTATTTTCCATTTTAGCTTGGTCTTTGACTCATTTTTATTTATTTATTTATTTATTTTTAGTGTGTGCTTAACTTCCTCATGTTTGCATTTTCTAGTGTTCCTTCTCTTATTGACTTCTAATTTCATTTCTTCTAGTTATAAAATATATTTGCTATAATTTTAGTCTTCTTATATGTATTGCTCTTTTTGGGTCCTAATGTGTGATATTGGTAGAGAATGTTTCTTGTACACTTAAGAAAATGTCTATTTTTCTGTTTTTGGAAGCATTACTGTGTCCAGTCAGTTTACAGTGTTGTTTCAAGTCTTTTTCTTTTTTTTCTTAATGACTTTTCTCTGAATGTTCTATTCATTATTAAAGGTAATTTATTCAAGTCTCCTTTTATTATTGTATTTCTGTCCTTTTCTCCCTTCTGTTCTGTCAATATATGCTTTGTATCTTACTATCTTATGACAATTTTTGAGATAAAGCCTATTTTGTCAGATATCAGTATATCCACCTGAGCTTTTCATTACTGTTTGTATGATTTTATTCTGCATATCTTCACTTTCAGAGTCAAGAGACTATGTCCTTAAATCTGAACTCTTGTATCTTGCTTTTCTATTCATTTAGTTTCTTTGTGACTTTTGACTGAGAAGATTAATCCATTTTAGTTTAAAGTAATTAAAGATAGAAAAGGGCTTACTTTTGCCATCTTGTTAATTGTTTTCAGTTTGAGTTATGGTTATTTTATCCCTCTTTTCTCCTATTGCTATTTTCTTTTGTGATTCATTGATTTTTTAAAATAGAGATACAGTGTGATGTATTTTTTTTTACTGATATCTTCTATAGGTATTTTGTTTTCATTTATATAAAATGTATTATAATAGTCTATATTAAACTGATAACCAATGAATGATGCTGTTGAATAGAAAGAGGAAAGGGAAATTTTACATATTTTGATTTGTCTAATAGTTACATGTTGTATTCATTCATGAAAGACATCAAGGTCTATATTTTTGTTAGTTTGATGTTATTATATATTACTTATAATTCAATAAAAAAGCACTCAATGGAAATTGTAATTAGTACAATTCTCAAAACATTTTTATGATCTATTTACTTCTTAGCAATTTTTGTCCCTAATTCTATGATATTGATATTTTTCTGAAAATGTTTTTTTCAAAAATGTCTTACTTTCCCCAACATTTGCTGATGCTTTCTTCAAATGTGTCTTTTAAAAATTAGTTTTTGACATCTGTTTATATATTTTTAAACTAAAATATTTTTATTTAACAAAGATCTGTCACTACAGGTGTTGAGATATTTTGTAGCTACGGGCAAAATGTGCTTATTTATATATAATTTCATAACCAAGTTTTTAAAGATTTTGAGCTGACACTTTTTATATTACGTTTTTGCTTCTAATGATTTTTAAGTATACTTGCAAGATAAACTTATCAAATAAATTGTATCTGCTTATATTTGGCCTGAATATATTTCCACATGTACATATACAGAATCATTATCTCCTCAAGTGCATTCCATTCAAGACAGAAAAAAAAAAGTTTTTGATTCAAATAAGACCTCAAAAAAATGTTCTTTCCAGATTTTGAGTTATTTCAAAAGGCAATTATAGAATTTCAAAACTAAACATTTATACAATTTTAATGTTAAAACTTATTCATTCCAACATAACTTTGATTATTCTTTTCTAGGTTTGTTATTGTGCCAATAGAGGCATAAAAGCATAACTTTTTGACATTATATTAATGAAATATCTATCTAAATATACCTATTTATTTTATACTAAATGAAACCTATTAAGAGAACTCCACAAATTCCCAGAATACCGAAAGGCCACCCCAAACACAGCAATATAACCAAGATGAAGAGACAGAGGAATACCCAGCAGG
>SJYA01014840.1:0-10206 GCA_006410615.1 Neotragus moschatus
TCTGAGGTTACTGATATTTCTCCCGGAAATCTTGATTCCAGCTTGTGCTTCTTCCAGCCCAGCGTTTCTTATGATGTCCTCTGCATATAAGTTAAATAAGCAGGCTGTCTTACTGTACTTGTACTCCCTCTAGCTTATTAGTGCTAGGACCAGTCCCACACACCAGCCTGTTGGAACCAGTACTGGGAACCTCAGGATAAGCCTGCTGTATAGGACACAGCCCACCCACCAGCAGACTAACTTCAGTGGTGGGACACCTTGGACTCTCAACCAGCTGCCCTAGGATCTGGACTCACCCACTAGAGTACCAACACCATCTTTGAGATACTCCAGACCCCAGAGCCAGCTGTGTCAGGAACCAGCCCAGCCCACCAGCAGGTGGATACTAGATTCAGGAATCTCAGAACCTAACTCCACCTGCCAATGGGCCAGCAGTAGCTCCAGGGCCCCCAGAGTCTCTGCAGCCAACGGCCTCATGACCCAGGCCCACTCCCAGTGGCCAGCAGCCTCAACACAAATCAGGGTTTGGCAGTCAACCAGATGAGGGACCAACCAAGTCTACCAGGCCTCCCACATAGCCCACCACAACAGAAGGACCCATGCAGCCCATCATGGGTATCCTTGGGCCAGAGGGGAGTGCACCGCTGGGACACATAGGACATCCCCTACAAAAGGCCACTTATTCAAGGTCAGCAAACATAACCAACTTATGAAATACACAAAATTGAAAACATGAGGTGACAGAGGAATCTATTTGAAATGAAAGAACTCAGCCTTGTAAGCTTGTCTCAGGAGCTAGAAACACAGATCTTCTGTATTTTACTCTGAGCTTTGGACAATGAAAGTTCAGTGGAAGTGAAATGGAGATGAAAAATATACCTGATGAAGAGCTCAAGGTAATGATTGAAGATGGTCAAAGAACTGGGGAGAAAAATAAAAGAGAAGTTAAGAGTTTTAACAAAGGATTAGAAAATATAAAGAAGAAAGAGGGGTGACGAATACAATAACTGAAATAAAAATACACTAGAAATAATCAACAGTAGATTATATGATCATGAGCTGGAAGACAGAGTAGTAGAAATCACTGAAGCTGAACAGAAAAAAAAAACAAAGATTAAAAGAAGTCAGGACAATTTAAGAGACTTCTGGGACAACATCAAGAGTACTAACATTCACATTATAGGGGTACCGAAAGGGGAAAAGAGCGAATAGGGGGCAGAGAACACAAGTGAAAACATAATAGCTGAAAACGTCCCTAACCTAGGAAAAGAGAGAAATATTCGAGTTCAGGAGTCCCACAGAGTCCCAAACAAGATCAACCCAAACAAGACCATGCCAAGATATCCTGTACTTAAAAAGGCAAAAATTAAATATAGGGACTATCAAAAGCAGCAGGGAAAAGCATCAAGTAGCATACAAGGAACCGTCATGAGGTTATTAGTTGACTTTTTCAGCAGAAACCCTGCAAACCAGAAGGGAGTGGCACAATATAGTGAAAATCATGAAAGGGAAAGACCTATATTCAATACTCTCTGTGGCAAGGCTCTCATTCAGATTGGATGGAGAGATCAAAAGTTTACCGACTAGCAGAAACTAAGAGCTCAGCACCATCAAACCAGTTTTGTAAGAAATGTGAAAGGGGCTTCTCCAAGCGGAACAGTAAAGGACACAACAAGGAATATGAAAGTTACAAAAGGAAAAACCTTCTTGGTAAAGGTAAATATACAGTTATGGTAGCAAATCGACTGGATACGAGGCTAGTAGAAAGGTTAAGGTTCACTGTGGTCAAGTCATCTCTGTCCACAGTACTTTGGTAACTGTCCTCTTTCCTTTCTTCCTCTGGATTTAATGCCGTTAGCACTTCATGTCCTTTTGTGCCTTATCAGCTGTGCTTTATTTTTCAGCAGTTGCCATAAGGTTTAAATGTAAATCTTATTACTAAATACCTCCATGGGTGTTGTACACACCTCCCTCAGTAAACTGCTGTTTCCTGTCCCCGTCTTTGTGCTGTTGTTTTGATACGTTTCACTTCTACCCCACAGGCAACATGACTAATTTTTCTTTGAGCAGTGAAGTATCTTTCAAATTAAATTTGTCTGGTTCTTAACCTCATTTTTACCAGCAGCAGCATTGTTCATACTTTCACACAGATCCACATGTTTGTCTAGTAACATTTTCCTTCAGCTTAAGATATTCCTTAGTACTTATTAGAGCTCAGATATTCTGTAGATACATTCTTTACATTTTTGTTTGTCCGAGAAAGTCTTTACTTTGCCCTCTCTTTTGAAGGATCTTCTCTAGATTGGAATTCTGGGTTGTCTCCTTCTCCCAGGGCGTTGCCTTCTGGAGCACGTGCTTCCTGATGGTAAGCCAGCATCCATTCTCTTTATTCATCTGTGTGTAATCTGTCTTTTTCCACCGGTTGCATTTAAGACCTTTCTCTCCATCACTGGTTTTCAGCAATTTGATTATATTTTGATCTGGATGTGTGCGTGTGTGCGTGCAAAGAAAGTCTACATATTGATAGATACAGATACAGACTATACACTTGTGTGTGTGGCTCAATTATTAAAAGTATAGTTTCTTCTCTGTGTTGATTGCAATATAGAGATTTCCTAATTTAATATGAATGCAAATGTGTCAGGCCATGGGAAATGAGGAGGGACGAATAATCAAAGCATCAGGCCTGGTGCTCTGTGGGCCACCAGGTCTAACCTGCGTGCCCCGTGTGAGACAGCCCTGTCTGAGACCAAGGTCCATAGCCAGAAGGGCAGTGGGCAGAGCTGCAACAGGGCTTCATAGACCAACAGAACCTGAAACTATAAACAGGCCTCCTACCTCAGAAACTCCAGGGATTTTAGAATTCCAGGAGTCTTATGGGTAATGCAGAAGTGAAATTGCAAGGGGAAGGGATAAACTGGGAGATATACATACAACTGTACATAAAGAAGATGACTTTTTACACAAGGAAACTACTCAGCACTGTGTAATGACCTAACAGAATCTTAAAAACAGTGGCTATATATATACATGCGTAACTGACTCATTTTGCTGTACATTTGAAACTAACACAACGTTGTCAATCAATTACACTCCGATAAAAATTGTTTGTTTTTTAGAGGAGGATGGGACGATGATCACTTTTCTCTTTCTGCAAGTCCTAGGCCACAACCTCCAGAGGGTGCTAAGTCCAACCCTTCTAAACGACACCAGGACCACCTCAAACAAGAGCTGGGCAAACTCAGCAGCTTGCTGCCCTTCCCAGAGGATGTGCGAGCCCAACTTGACAAGCTCTCCGTCCTCAGGCTGATCGTGGGCTACCTGAGGGTGAAGAGCTACTTTGCAGGTAAGTGGCAGCTGTGATTCCAAGACAAGATGTGAGAGGAGGCCATGGACACTAGCCCTTGGGGTTAGCCTTCTGTCTAGGCAAAAGCTACATCATTGCTTTTGAATCTCAGACAGAGGTGGGAGGTACCATGCCCAACACAGGTGTGATGGGTGAACCAGAACACAGGTGTGTCAGTGCTCAACCTGACATGCGAATCCCAGGCTCCATGTCACCTCTCAGGCTGCCCACAGAAGAGGCATGCAGGGTCCCCGCCTAGCTGTCTTCTGCACAGCAGCCTGAGTGAACACCCGTCTTTCCTTCCTTTGCTTTGTCATTTCTTGTGAGAATCCAAGTGTTCCACCACCTTGCAGAACTTTGGCTCAGAAAGAAGGGCGCATTCTTCTGAGAGCAGGATATTCTTTTCTTGTCTTCTGGGAAACTTCCTCTTCTGAACTTCTCTATCAGGTGATGGGCACAGTGTCCTGCTCCTAGACCCACTGCCCATTCACTTCTGTGTGCTGTTGCTAAATGACAAGGTGGTCTTAACCCCTTCCTGCAAATGAAACTTGTGTTCCAGAAATTGGGTGACATGGGTGAGCACAGACAAGGTTGTTGTTCCCATGTCCTCCGGAGGAGAACTTGTGCCCTTCCTATTCTGAGAGCCAAGTTCTGGGAGAATGAACAGAAGAGTCTTGGACAGGATGATGTGCTATAACTTGTTACAACTGCTCAAAAGAGAAATTCAAAAGTTGATTAGATCTAGTTGACCTTGCTAATTCACTGAGAATTAGGAAACTTTACCCAAAATGCAGTGATAACTGTTTCTGTGTAGTTGCTAAGTTGTGTCTGACTCTTTGCCACCCCATGGACTATAGCCTGCCAGGCTCCCCAGTCCACAGGATTCTCCAGGCAAGAATACTGGAGTGGGTTTCCATTTCATCCTCCAGGGAGTAAGTGTTTAATGCTGTACAATAATGTCCACAGCGTGGTCACATACCTTTGAGGTGGTGGCCATGGGCTGGGGCAGGGCTGCAGGTGCTACTGAGGAGGTACCGCGTTTCACTTTGGTGCTGACAGTGTTTGGGAACTAGACAGGGGTGGTGGTTGCACAGTGTTTTGAATGTGCTAAATGCCACTGTACTGCTAGCTTAAGTTGGCTCATTTCATGTGAGGTGAATTCCAAGAGGGCTGGAATTCTTTGTAGGGAGGGAGACAGAGGGCCCAGCCCTCTCAGAACATGAAGGCCCTGAATGTCTTGCCCTCTGCTCACCTCTCTCCATCTCCAAGCTGTAGTGCCAGGGCCTGTCCACCTCCAGACATCCCCAGGGGGCACCAAGGAGAATGGGGGATTGTCCTCACCCACTCAGCTGTGCTGGCAGGGTGCCAGCAGCTACAGACCCAACCTCTGCCCTGGGTCTGACCTCCCCCACGAGTCAGCCTGAAGGAAAATGTGCCTGTGTGTCCTTGGGCTGTCCTGGAGGGCTGCTTTCTTCACAGGGTCACGTGTTGTTTTCACGTGGGACACCGTGGTCCTTACCCAGACCAAATCTTGTCTGCTCAGAGCTCTGTGTCCAAGTCCTGGCTCTCCCACTAACTGCACATTCTTCCTCTGGGTCCCTCATCTGAATGGTGAAGGGACAGCCGTTTCCCATCCGCAGGAGTGGAACATCTGGGAGAGACGTGTGTCACCTCAGGAGCCAGCTTGGGAAAATAGTGTTCACTTCTGCTGGGCCCTCAAGAGGGCGGGAGGGCTGAGCACAGCATCCACACCTACAGGGGCTCCTCTGAGGACAGGTCGCTTTCCACTGGGTCCTTTCCACCCCGGCCATGCAGTCCATTTGGCTGCCACTCTAACAGCCTAGCATCCTCCTGCCATGGCCTGAGACTGGGGACTAGGACCGTCTTTCCCATTCTGGATGGTGTAAAAGCCTGCCCTTCAAGACTTCCCCTGGCCTTTCTCCTGTCCCCCACCTCCAGACCACCCATGGCTGTGACTTCCCTTCTTCATCCCCTGCCTTCCCCAGAGTCGCCTGCCCTTTTCTCCTCCCCACTGGGTCCCCTCATTCCTCCTCTTCTCCTCCTCCCCTGCCTCGTGGCCCTTTGTGACATCTTTGATGGCTCTAGCCATCCAACCAAGAAGATTCTGTGACTGTCCTTATGTTCCTCCCAAGATACCTGAAAGGGCAGAGGCTAGTTTGCCTTCATCATTTACTGTCCAGGAAACAAAGAGAGCCTCTTCATGGATCATAGTCACAGTGAGAGGGGAAAACAACAGAATGGGAAAGATTAGAGATCTCTTCAAGAAAATTTGAAATAGCAAGGGAACATTTCATGTAAGGATGGGCACAATACAGGACAGAAAAAGTAAGGACCTAACAGAGGGAAAAGAAATTAAGCAGAGGTGGCAGGAGTACACAGGAGAACTATACAAAAAAAAGGTCCTAATGACCAGGATAACCACAGTGAAGTGGTCACTCACCTAGAGCCAGACATCCTGGAGTGTGAAGTCAAGTGGGCTTTAGGAAGCATTACTACAAACAACGCTAGTGGAGGTGACGGCATTCCAGCTGAGCTGTTTCACATCCTAAAAGATGATACTATGAAAGTGTTTCACTCAGTATATCAGCAAATTTGGAAAACTCAACAGTGGCCACAGGACTGGAAAAGGTCAGTTTTCATTTCAATTGCAAGGAAGGGCAGAGTCAAGGAATGTTCAACCTGCCATACAATTGCACTCATTTCAGGTGCTAGCAACGTAATGCTCAAAGTTCTCCAAGTCAGGCTTCAACAGCATGTGAACCAGAACGTCTGGATGTACAAGCTGGGTTTAGAAGATACAGGGGAATCAGGAATCAAATTGCCAACATTCATCAGATTATAGAGAAAGCAGGGGAATTCCAGAAAAACATCTACTTCTGCTTCATTGACTACGCTAAAGCCTTTGACTGTGTGGATTGCAGCAAACTGTGGACAATTCTTTAAAAGACAGAAATACCAGACGACCTTACCTGCATCTTGAGAAACCTGTAGGCAGGTCAAGAAGCAACAGTTAGAACCAGACATGGAACAACGAGCTGGTTCCAAACTGGGAAAGGAGTTCGTCAAGGCCGTGTATTGTCACCCTGTTTATTTAACTTAGATGCAGAGTACATCATGCTAAATGCCAGGCTGGATGAAGCACAAGCTGGAATCAAGATTGCTGGTGAAAATATCAGCAACCTCAGGAATGCAAATGATAGCACTCTAATGGCAGAAAGTGAAGAGAAACTAAAGAGCTTCTTGATGAAGGTGAAAGAGGAGAGTGAAAAAGCTGGCTTAAAACTCAGCATTCAAACAACTAAGATCATGGCATCCGGTCCCATCACTTCATGGAAAACAGAAGAAGAAAAAGTGGAAACAGTGACAGATTTTGTTTTCCAAAATCACTATGGATGGTGATTGCAACCATGAATTTAAAAGACACTTGCTCCTTGGAAGGAAAACTTTGACAAACCTAGACAGTGTATTAAAAAGCAGAGACATTATTTTGACAACAAAGGTCTGTCTGGTCAAAGCTATGGTTTTTCCAGTACTCATGTATGGATGTGAGAGCTAGACTATAAAGAAAGCTGAGCACCAAAGAATTGATGCTTTTGAATTGTGGTGCTGGATAAGACTCTTGAGAGCCCTTGGACAGCAAGAGAGATCAAACCAACAGTCGTAAAGGAAGTCATCTCTGAATATAGATTGGAAGGCCTGATGCTGAAGCTGAAGCTCCGGTACTTTGGCCACCTGATATGAAGATCTGACTCATTCAAAAAGACCCTGATGCTGGGGGAAAAAATTGAGGGCAAGAGGAGAAGAGGCCGGCAGAACATAAGATAGTTGGATGGCATCACCGATTCAGAGGATCTGAGTTTGAGCTAACTCTGGGCAATAGTGAAGGACAGGGAGCCTGGTGTGCTGCAGTCCAGGTTGTTGCAAAGAATCAGACATGACTTAACAGCTAAACAACAACAATCAGTAGGTGCATTTCAGTCAGGACACTCTGGGCTGCCAGTAGCAGAAACCACAATTCCAACTGCTCTGGGCAGGATGTCAACTCAGTCCCAGACCGGGACCAGAAATGAGGAGACTTGTTCACTGGGGGCAGAGAGGAGGGGACCCCAAAGGTGGTCCCTCCTGCCAAGACTGTTCACCAGGTGGGCAGTGAGGAGCGTGCACACCCCCGGAGGTGGGAAGGCAGGCAGCAGAGCAGGGAGCTGGCCAGGCTCACACGGTGCCCCAGATGACGTCCACTTGCCCATGGGACAGATCGCAGTCACCATCGAGGTGTGGGGGTTGGCTTTGCATCTGCATCTCAGACAGGCTCCCAGGGCCCAGCCCCAGATCACACCTTGAGCAGCGGCCTTTCGCTGATCACTTGAGAAGTGGCAACAATAGAAGCTAAGATGGACCTGGACCTCTGGTCCTGCGACTGGACAGGCACTCATCCCCCCAGGGACTGTGGAGATGCCAGAGAGGCTCTGCAGACCAGGACTGCAGAGCCACTATCTGCTAGGACATGGCTGGGGGATTTCCCTCCACTTACCCCCTACTCTCCTTCCACGACCCTGCCCCAAGGCTCCAGAAGCTGGCAGAGAGTGCAGAGCTTCCTGGGAGCAAGGGGTGTGAGCAGAGCCTCTTTGTGTTCCTGTGGCACCCCTCCAAGCACAAGGAGAGCTCCCCCACAGGCACATTTCTTCTTCTGACCTCTCTAATGCAGTCGCTGACCTAAAGTCTGAAGTTGACCTAATGGGCTTTGACTCAAGATCTGTGTGGCTCTGGGAGTAGTGTGATTTATTCTGACCATGTTGTGTCAATCATGATGTTTCTCTCCCACTCTCAGTGCCTCCTGCCCTCGGGCCATTTCTCTGCCCAGCCACTGGATGGTCAGTAAATGGAGTAGATGTGTCCAGCTGCTTCAGGCGGCGTTTCCCTGTGCCCCCACCTCCAGAAGTGTCATGTGCCAACAGTGTTATGACTCAAGGTTACCCCTGTTACCTGATCCATGCTCACCAATCCGGCTTCTCACTCTTTCTCTGTGACTCAGCATCCGTGAGAAAGAAGTGCCATTTCTGAGCATCCCCTCTGAGCCAGGCCTTCTGTGCAGGTATTTCATCCAACTGTGGTACCCTGTCACCATACTCCAGTCAGATGAGGAAAGATGACCTCAGAGAGGTCAAGGATACACCGAAGGTGGCAGAGCAGCAAGAGACAGAGCTGGGGCCCAGCCAGCTCCCACTGCACTGGGCAGAGCCCCTTCTGCCACAAGAGGAAGTAGTATGACCCTGTAAGCTTGAGCTGGAGACCGGGTGGGCATCACCTGGGTCTTGGACTCTCTGGGGCTCACTGTCCNGTCAAGGATACACCGAAGGTGGCAGAGCAGCAAGAGACAGAGCTGGGGCCCAGCCAGCTCCCACTGCACTGGGCAGAGCCCCTTCTGCCACAAGAGGAAGTAGTATGACCCTGTAAGCTTGAGCTGGAGACCGGGTGGGCATCACCTGGGTCTTGGACTCTCTGGGGCTCACTGTCCTGTAGAGAAAGCAGGTTAGGAGGTTCTGCCGGAGAGATGGGGAAAGCACATGGCTGAACAGGAGCCCACTGCTCATACCCCTCTGGGAACCTGGGGGATGGCCTGCTTGGGCTGCCCTGCCTGGTGGACAAGCACATTACCCCTTAGCATGGCAGGAGGCTAAGGAGCCTGAGAAGGGGTGTGTGTAGAATCAGAGGGTGTGGGCACTCTGGACCCCTGCCAGCCTGAAGCATGCCCAGATGTCTCACTCTGAGGAGAAGAAAGTCCTGTTTCTCAGGACTTCTTGGTGCAAGGCTGCTGGAGCATGGAATTCCTTCTGCAGCACTGCCCCCTCCCACACCTTTATCCTCCCAGACAACCAGCCATGTCTCCAGCAACTTCTGACCCGGAGATGCTGCAGGGGTCCTGGCCCAGAGCTCACAGGTAGGGATACCCCTGGTCTCCACTGGACTCTGTGATGACAAAGAAGCCTGTTTGTTTGTTACTGAGTTGCTAAATGCTAAAATGACACACAGCCCTCTTCAAACAAATGACTTTCTTCTGATTTCAAGCCAGACTCGGCAGTTTCTCAAGGCTGCTCCATCTCTGATGCTGGTCTGGACAAGAACAGGCAGCTTCAACAGCCTTTGGATTTCTTTCCAAGAATCAGAGTCATATCGCTTAATAGGTATTTTTGTGGCTGTAAGATGCTTTCCTTGAACAAGAGCTGTGCTAATGAGATCATTAAACATGTTTATTTTTAATCTTTGAATCTTTTTTCTTATCAAATATTTCTGAAGAGGTGTTCACTACAGACATAGAGGTGGCGATCCATTCTTTGAAAGTAGAAAAGAGGCTTGGAGCATCACTGGGGGCTTCTGCTCTGCTAGGAGACTCATGCGATCGGTGTGTATTCTGAGGGGCTAGAATCCTGTGTGTTCCTGTGACCCAAGTCCCTGGCGTCTCCTCCACAGTGTGTCTACTCTGCCTCCGGTTGCTTGTGACATCCTCTCCTCAAATCCTTCCACGCTTCCATTGTTTCTTGACCAGGACACACTTTCCTTTTTTCTGAACATCCTAAAGCAGAGTATGTGATAAGCAGCTACTCAGCTGACCCCTTAGGACCGAGTCCCCCACTCTTTCCAGTCCCTGCCATCACTGCTCTCCAGCAGTTCCCTCTGAGTGACATGAGCCACCACCTTGAATCTTCAGCCAGAGCTCACAGGGGTTTGGGGGCTTTGGGATGGGCTGAGCCACCCCAGTTCAGTCGCTCAGCCGTGTCCAACTCTTTGCGACCCCATGAATCGCAGCACGTCAGGCCTCCCTGTCCATCACCAACTCCCAG
>SJYA01014842.1:0-16549 GCA_006410615.1 Neotragus moschatus
GACTACAAAGAAAATAAAGCTGCCAGTCCATGTCTGGTTGTGGTTCAAAGCCTTTATTTTCCCTCTTTTGGTCCAGACCACAGTTCCAAAAACACAGACCTGATTTGTAACTTCCTCCCCAAAGTGCATCAAGCCAATCAAGTCAATTTGACACTAAAGCTGCAGAAATAAAAGAGATAGTGCAGTCTATCACATCCCTGTCTTCACTTCTCATTGTTGGTCACCAGTATAAGGGACTTTTCTTAGACAAGGTTCTACAAAGTTGATGCCAAAGCCAAGTTTTTCTAAGACCATAGTTAGATTGTTCTCTGTAAAAAAAATGGTAATAGGAAACAGCATTCAGCATCTTTTTTTACATGTATGCATGCAGTTCTCACCTTCATCCTTATATTTATTCCCAAATTCTAAGTACTGCCAGGCAAGGATTTCTGAACAATATCAAATGGGAAACATTTTAGAAATAGAAATTTCCATGATCACCCCATATCTGTTACCAAACTGAACTTGGGTCCCCTCACCTGACACGTAGCAAAGCCAATCTGCTGACACCTGGCTGTGGTGAAAGAAAGCACAGCATTTATTGCAGGCATCAAGCAAAGAGAACAGGCAGTTTGTGCTTAAAAGCCCAAATTCCCCAGTGGCTTTCAGGGTAGGATTTGTATAGACATATACATGATCAGTTAGTTCACAATTCTCAGGTTGGTTGATAGTGAAGTGACAGGGCGATGTTTCAAAAACTTCAATCATTAGCCTTCTGGTTTCAACCAGCTTGAGGTTTACTCTGGTGGTCAAGATGCAGGTAACTTCCTCCACCTGGTAGGAGTTTTAACACCTGCAAAACAGCTCAAGGACATGGCTCAGAATATTGTCTATGGCTCTTGAGGAGGACGTAAAGGTGCTTGACTTTGTTTTACGGCTAAACTATTATTGGAAGGACTGAGGTTGAAGCTGAGCCTCCAATACTTTGGCCACCTGATGCTAAGAACTGATTCATTTGAAAAGACCCTGATGTTGGGAAAAATTGAAGGTGGGAGGAGAAGGGGACAACAGAGGATGAGATGGTTGGATGGCATCACCAACTCAATGGAGATGAGTTTGGGTAAACTCCAGGAGGTGGTGATGGACAGGAAGGCCTGGTGTGCTGTCGTCCATGGGGTCACAAAGAGTTGACATGACTGAGTGACTGAACGACTGAACTGAACTGAAACTATTATTATTTTGTCTTGTTTGACTGCTTTCCTTTGTTTTTGCATTTTCTAATTTTTCTAATTAAATTTGCTCTTTGGAACTCAGTGAAGGCTTAGGAGGCTAAAGCTTTTCTGCAAAGAAAATGTAGGGAATATAGCCAGGTGAGGGGGGAGAGAGGGTCTGTTCCTAGGAAGGCTCCACTGGATCCTCTCAGTTTCAGATCTACTGCCTGAACAAACCGCAGGAAGGAGGATACAGAAACAACAGAACATACATCTGCAAGAATTACCAAAAAACAAACAGAAAAATAGAAATATGTTTTATTATGTGGATCAGGTACTTTGCAAATTTATCCTATTTAATCCTTACAGCAATAAAGAGATCGCTTATCATCATCCATGTGATTAAACCTGTGGGGCAAGAAATCAATACATCATAGGATTACACAGCTATTTGAGTAGTGAAACTCAAAACACAGATCCAGGCAGTCTGAATTCACTGGATTAATCACCAGGCTCTAGCTCCACAGAACAGGACATTTTCTGTTCACTGTGAGCAGAAGGAACAGAGAGACCACTACGTTTCCCACCAAAGCATACAGAAGCAGGACTGGGGTGGGGCACTTTCAAAAACTGTGGGAAAGGCACGTGGGAGGGAATATCAGACACCTTACCCAGCTCCCTCTTCCAAATCTCAGTCTGGCAAGCAGCAGTGCAGCTTTGCTGCCATTAGTCAAAGACCTTTATTAAAAACCCTAGAACATGGAACAGTGGCTGGTGGCCTTCCTGGACTAATGTACAACAGGATGCTTCCAGTGTCTCTGTTTCCAGGGAATCACAGCAGGTGGGCAGACCCGAGTAGCAATAAGTACTGGCCAACCCTCAGCAGAGAAGGCAATGGCACCCCACTCCAGTACTCTTGCCTGGAAAATCCCATGGACGGAGGAGCTGGTAGGCTATAGTCCATGGGGTAGCAGAGAGACGGACATGACTGAGTGACTTCACTTTCACTTTTCAACCCTCAGTGGATGTGATTTCAGAACTGGCCACGTGCAGATACTGTGTGCCTGCAGGGAGCCCTCTCACGGCTGAATGGACAGTAAAAGAGTAATTCATTACAAGCAGACTTGAGGAAGACATGCAAGCCCTTAGCCTCAGAAGAATGGAATGGTTTTATCTAGGAAGGTAACGGGATTCTATTTGGAAAGTGTGTGTTAGACCAGTCTTAACTTGGGAAGTAGGTGAAAATTTAACTGATGAAAGACTTGTGAAAATATGACTTTGAAGATGCAATGGTTATTAAGTTGAAATGTACTCTATTTGTGCTGCCTTTTTTTATGTGGTGTAACTCCTTTCCTTTAATGTTCAAATACTACTGTTAAAACAAATCTTGACTGTCAACATAATTTCAATTATATTGAAATATGTGCCAGAAATAGTTATCTCACAAAAGGCCTGAGTTATTCATGGACATTATGATCCTTTTTGTTACCACTTCTATTCCAGAGGACAGGAAAATCCCCCATTAGACATCACAGATGGAGAAGGCAATGGCAACCCACTCCAGTCCTCTTGCCTGGAAAATCCCATGGATGGAGGAGCCTGGCGTGCTACAGCCCATGGGGTCACAGAGTCGGACACGACTGAGCGACTTCACTTTCACTTTTCACTTTCATGCATTGGAGCAGGAAATGGCAACCCACTCCAGTGTTCTTGTCTGGAGAATCCCAGGGACGGGGGAGCCTGGTGGTCTACCGTCTATGGGGTTGCACAGAGTCAGACAGCTCGTTTTTGGCACCTTGTGTAGAATACACAAGAATGTATTCTAATAAATCAAAACAAAAGATTAAAAATGTAGTACTTACCTTTCCTTATTTTGTAAGCTGATAAAACAAAGCAAACTAAACTGAAACCCTAACATACTTTGTGTCATGAAAACTTTCTTGATTTCTTCTCCGCCCTGGAAAAATACTCCTAAGTTCAAATACATATAATTAAATTGCTTGAACTTAATTTTCAAGACAAAAAATATCTGGTTTTTCAGTACTTGACAATCTCCCCTTCTGATTTCAAAACTCCAAAGTATATTTCTCAACCGAAATATATTTAATTGCACTTTCTCATCAGTTTTTCTGCTTTTTTTCTGGCTGTTACTTTCCTTGGTTCACTTCAAGGGCTTAACTGTTAGTAGAAGATGCACCAAAGGTTAGTTACAAAAACTTGACTTGATGAAGGCTAAGCAGTTTATCGCGTCTTGCCTACTGGCAGGTTATGTAGACAAATCTCAGATGTGAGATGTGACTCATCTTTGATGCTTTCCTAACTTTTTTTTAATGAATCATGGCACACCATTTCCTCACCTACGCTCTTTGTTGTATAACTGTAGTTATATAACTGAACAAACTACCCCTACCCAAGCCTGGGAGGCACAGATGGGGTTAGTTAACATCAATAAACTGTTCTCAAAAACAAAATACCAAGTATCTTTTCACCATTCTAAAATGGTACCTAATAGTAGAGCCACTGGAGAAGGACATGGCACTCCACTCCATTACTCTTGCCTGGAAAATCCTGTGGATGGAGGGGCCTGGTATGCTATAGTCCCTGAGGTCGGAAGAGTCGGACACGACTGAGCGACTTCACTTTCACGTTTCACTTTCATGCATTGGAGCAGGAAATGGCAACCCACTCCAGTGTTTTTGCCTGGAGAATCCAAGGGACAGAGGAGTCTGGTGGGCTGCTGTCTATGGGGGTTGCAGAGACGGATACGACTGAAGCAACTTAGCAGCAGCAGCAGCAGAGTCACGAACGTTCCCAGTTTGCCTATCCCAATTTTAACACTAAAGTGTCCTTGTTCTGATTAATCCCTCAGTCCTGAGCAACCTATGACACAAAAGAATAGATGTTCTAAACTTGGTAACAATATGACTTAAGAAAATTTCCACTTAGTAGCGTGAAATTAAAAGACACTTACTCCTTGGAAGAAAAGTTATGACCAACCTAGATAGCATATTTAAAAGCAGAGACATTACTTTGTCAACAATGGTCCATCTAGTCAAGGCTATGGTTTTTCCTGTGGTCATGTATGGATGTGAGAATTGGACTGTGAAGAAGGCTGAGCACTGAAGAATTGATGCCTTTGAACTGTGGTGTTGGAGAAGACTCTTGAGAGTCTTCTCAAGAGATCCAACCAGTCCATTCTGAAGATCAGCCCTGGGATTTCTTCGGAATGAATGATGATAAAGCTGAAGCTCCAGTACTTTGGCCGCCTCATGCAAAGAGTTGATTCATTGGAAAAGACTCTGATGCTGGGAGGGATTGGGGGCAGGAGGAGAAGGGGACGACAGAGGATGAGATGACAGGATGGCATCACGGACTCGATGGACGTGAGTCTGGGTGAACTCTGGGAGTTGGTGATGGACAGGGAGGATTGGCGTGCGGCAATTCATGGGGTCGCAAAGAGTCGGACACCACTGAGCGACTGAACTGAACTGAACTGAATGTTTCCTTGGATCCATGACTGTAATAAACTTAAAGTAATCTAAAATCCATAGCTGATTAACTATATATGCTTTACCTCCCAACACCATATCTAGCTTGCCTCATATAGAAAGTATGAGGCCTTTTCAAAAGTACCTATACCTACTTAAAAATTGAATCCCCAAACCCAAAACACAGTGATCTTAATTCTGGATTTGCCTCCACTTCAGAAAGCTAAAGCTACTTGATTGTAATCACTTTTTATGAATTATTACTCCATATAGTAAATTCCTTGAAAAGTAGAAATCATTGTTATTTCACTGTGAAATATTTCAAACATACAGAAAATAATAGGCATCTGTGTACCTACGACTTTTGTTTAAAAATACTACTTTATTAACCCTTAATGATCTATAACTGCAATTTGTATTTCAGATATTTTTAAAATACTTAATATCACAAATATGGCTATAGTTAGCCCATTCTTCACATTTGCCTTCTTCTCTTTTTCAGAACAAAACCAGGTGTGAAGTCAGCGTCTCCTCCTCTCATATGTTTCACATTTTTGTCACACATGCATGTTATTTGTCACAATAAGCAACATGTACTCTTATATTTTGTACTTAATTATACACTCACATCTTACAGTAACTGAAAATTCTTTAGTCAAACTGAATTGAATTCACTACCTAAATCTCCAAGAGGACAAACAACAATTCCCTACTTTCAAAAGGTCAAGCTAAACTTTAAATAGTCTTAAAAGTAAAATAATAAACTAAAATCCAGAAAATGACTTTCTAAACACTTTGGCTTAAATGTTATTCTCATATTCCTTCAAGTCACTCAGAGACAAAATAGTTTGTATTATTGGCGTCAAGTTTCCAAATGGCAACCCACTCCAGTACTCTTGCCTGGAGAATCCCATGGAGGGAGGAGTCTGGTGGGCTACAGTCCATGGGGTCGCTAAGAGTCAGACAAGACTGAGCGACTTCAATTTCACTTTCCATTCTCTTTATGCTCTTCTATTGAGCATTGCTTTTTTTTTTTTAATTTTATTTATTTTTACTTTACAATATTGTATTGGTTTTGCCATACATCAACATGAATCTGCCACGAGTGTACACGTGTTCCCAATCCTGAACCCCCTCCCTCCTCCCTCCCCATACGATCCCTCTGGGTCATCCCAGTGCACCAGCCCCAAGCATCCTGTACCCAAATCATTCCACCCTCGCCCTCTCCCACAGAGTCNTTTAATTTTATTTATTTATTTATTTTTACTTTACAATGTTGTATTGGTTTTGCCATACATCAACATGAATCTGCCACGAGTGTACACATGTTCCCAATCCTGAAGCCCCTCCCTCCTCCCTCCCCATACGATCCCTCTGGGTCATCCCAGTGCACCAGCCCCAAGCATCCTGTACCCAAATCATTCCACCCTCGCCCTCTCCCACAGAGTCCGAAAGACTGTTCTATACATCCGTGTCTCTTGCTGTCTCGCATATAGGGTTATTGTTACCATCTTTCTAAATTCCATATATATGCGTTAGTATACTGTATTGGTGTTTTTCTTTCTGGCTTACTTCACTCTGTATGATAGCNGGGTCATCCCAGTGCACCAGCCCCAAGTATCCTGTACCCAAATCATTCCACCCTCGCCCTCTCCCACAGAGTCCAAAAGACTGTTCTATACATCCGTGTCTCTTGCTGTCTCGCATATAGGGTTATTGTTACCATCTTTCTAAATTCCATATATATGCGTTAGTATACTGTATTGGTGTTTTTCTTTTCTCCAAAACCATATTATCTGTCAGTGCTAGATAGTGACACCTACCTCCCAACTTTTGCCAACAATCTACTTTATCTAGTGAATGTAGCAAATAAATACACAACAAATAATCTGTACTGTGGGAAAAAGAGGGAAATGCTTTGTCTTCATTGATTGAGCACAATGATGATTTATGCTTCTGCCAATCCATTCTTATGGATTGTTTCTCTTATGTAGAGAAACTACAATAAAAGCTTCAAAGACATTTAACAATTTGCACTCTAGCAAAAAATAGTTAACACTATAAATGTTGCCTCATGACCTGGAGCTTCAAATTGTGATCTGTTGACCAGGAGCATGCTGTTACCTGTTACTTGTTAGAAGGACAGAATTTTGGCCCCACCTCCTGGATCAGAATCTGCATATTAATCATACAGCCTTACATGGTACCTACCTGTTGTATGTGCACGTGAGTTGTACTGATACCTTCATCCACAGTAGTTCAAATGTGTTTTACAAAAGCAGACCCAAAGCCTTGAGCCAAATGCCTAACAGTGTTTAACAAACAGCAGTTGAGTAACAGACAGGAAAGAATCTGCCCACAGTGCCAGAGACCTGGATTCGATCCTTGGGTCAGCATTATCCCCTGGAGAAGGAAACGGCATCCCACTCCAGTATTCTTGCCTGGAGAATCCCATGGACAGAGGAGCCTGGTGGGCTACAGTCCACGGGGTTGCAAAGAGCGGGACGTGACTGAGTGACCAACAGATACACATAGAATGTAGGATTAAGAATCAAGTCAATAGTCAAATTTGATTTTGAAACAGAGACTTCATGCTCTTCTCCCTCACATTATTTCAGCAGTCTTACTATTGAGATAGAATGAATGATGATAGAGTAATAGTTAAATGAAAAATATTAATAATATTAACATTCCATTTTCTGTCTCAAAAGGACCAGTACTATTTTGTCCTAGTGGATATTAAATAGCGTGGAAATCATCTAACTATTTATCAATTATATTTTCTAGCTATACTAGATGTACGTAGTTGAGAACAAACTTACCAGCTGCGTAAGTTTTCTGTATTTCAGTTTCCTCCTATGTAAGGTAATACTTATATCTTAGGATATAGATAAGATAACATCTGTGAAGGCTGGTGTACAGTAAGATCTTAGCCACTATTATTATTTAACACCAAATATTTAACTTTCAGAGAAAGATCCTAGTTCTCTGTAAAGAAACTTTTTCTCTCACTTTTAAGGATTTCTTCTTCTACCCGCTACCCATCTTACTTAATCTCCCATTATTTATTCACTTACAATATATCAAAACTGTGCTATAATTTTCCTCTGTTTCAGTCAATGCTTCTCTCCCTCACCTACAGGAAGGAAAATATCAAATCTACATATCTAGACAGGGCATCTTTCTCTCGCCAGTGTCACACCCCCAACTGCCTCCCAGTATTGCCATCTGTATGGTTGCAATAGCTACAATTTTGGAGCTTTTATCTAGCAAGAATTAGTTCCATTAATCTCTGAAACTATTCTGGAGTACAGTTACGGCTCGTTCTCTTATCTGCGGGTCAGAGAGGTGAATGATTAACTGAAACTCACATCACTTCCAGTGGAGTTGAACTGCAAATAGAACACAAAAATGCGCACACCCAAACCTACACTCTTTATGCCACATCAGACTGTCTCAAAGGCATGACAAAGCATCACATGAGAAGTTAAACTTACCATTTCTGCCACCAACCTCTCCATGGCCATTAGTACTATGACCATTTTCCTTAAGTTACTTTGCTTGCTTGCTTTCTGGCTTGCATTACACATTTCATCATGTTAAATATGAAGTAATTTTGACACGCTATGCTTCTCAGATTCAGTGCTCCCCAGCCACCACCACTCAGGGACAAGCTTCCCTCAGTTATGTTTTTAGAGACTCTAAAAACAATCTCTAAATAGCTCCTTTGACCTCCAGTCCTCATGCAGCAAACCAGGTTTCACTGGGCTATGTATTATTTTGCATGTTTTGCTCAGTCACTCAGTTGTGTCCAGCTCTTTGTAACCCTATGGACTGTCCACCATTCTCACTCCTCTGCCCTTGGGCAAGAATACTGGAGGGCATTGCATTTCCTTCCCCAGGGGACTTTCCCACCCAGAAATTGAACCTGGGTCTCTTACATCTTCTGCTTTGGCAGATGAATTCTTTACCACTGCAATACCTAGGAAGCCCTTTGTTTTATTTTAAATTTGACCAAAGAATATACAGTACCTAACTTCCTATTTCATCAAAGCCCATTAGTCAGTAGTGTTACCACTCATGTATCTTTTCATGTCACATTCCCAAGTCATTTGAAATTTGCCTACAGCGTAGGTGATCTGTCATTCAATAAAACCTCAGGAAGATGCAGACAGTGGAAGAGCTGGGGGGGAATGACACCCAGGAAAGATGTTGGAATCCAAGAATCTCTGCCCAGATGCACATTTAGATATCCATTTGGATAAGAGCATGAACACTGATCTTTCTTTACAGGAAAGAAGTCAAAGTAGTTTCTATAAATGAAACCTCTACCTGCGNACATGAGAAGTTAAACTTACCATTTCTGCCACCAACCTCTCCATGGCCATTAGTACTATGACCATTTTCCTTAAGTTACTTTGCTTGCTTGCTTTCTGGCTTGCATTACACATTTCATCATGTTAAATATGAAGTAATTTTGACACGCTATGCTTCTCAGATTCAGTGCTCCCCAGCCACCACCACTCAGGGACAAGCTTCCCTCAGTTATGTTTTTAGAGACTCTAAAAACAATCTCTGAATAGCTCCTTTGACCTCCAGTCCTCATGCAGCAAACCAGGTTTCACTGGGCTATGTATTATTTTGCATGTTTTGCTCAGTCACTCAGTTGTGTCCAGCTCTTTGTAACCCTATGGACTGTCCACCATTCTCACTCCTCTGCCCTTGGGCAAGAATACTGGAGGGCATTGCATTTCCTTCCCCAGGGGACTTTCCCACCCAGAAATTGAACCTGGGTCTCTTACATCTTCTGCTTTGGCAGATGAATTCTTTACCACTGCAATACCTAGGAAGCCCTTTGTTTTATTTTAAATTTGACCAAAGAATATACAGTACCTAACTTCCTATTTCATCAAAGCCCATTAGTCAGTAGTGTTACCACTCATGTATCTTTTCATGTCACATTCCCAAGTCATTTGAAATTTGCCTACAGCGTAGGTGATCTGTCATTCAATAAAACCTCAGGAAGATGCAGACAGTGGAAGAGCTAGGGGGGAATGACACCCAGGAAAGATGTTGGAATCCAAGAATCTCTGCCCAGATGCACATTTAGATATCCATTTGGATAAGAGCATGAACACTGATCTTTCTTTACAGGAAAGAAGTCAAAGTAGTTTCTATAAATGAAACCTCTACCTGCGAAGATTTTTGAAACTTTGGGAACAGAAGAAGAAAGGGTCTACCACTCCTTGTATAAATAGAAAGATGGTCCCTGGGCATCATCATTTGTGTTTCTCTGGAAGCAAACCTTGAGACTTATCCTCAGGTATTTACTTGGTGGCCTGAGGAAGTAGGACTGCGGGAATTGGGAGAGTAACAGAGAAGGAGGGAAAACCAGTACCAGGCTGTGTGATCAAGGTGTGCTATGGGCAAAGGGCTTGCTTCTACAAACCTCAGGGAAGCATACAGAATGCTTCCCGCCTTCTCCACCTGAGGACAGGAGACCAAGCATCGGCCCAGAGTTGCCCTGACTTCCCTACTATCCCAAGCCCAACTGAAAGCAACAGCTAATCTGTCTCCCTTAGTTTAGAGAAAGCTCGGAGGCAGAGACACAGGAATCATGACTAACTTGATTATATCAAACATGTTATAATATTAATATAACCATATCCCACAGAAAATGATATTGCATGACTTAAAATGTGAAGATATTTTTACAATGTTGTTTTTAAAATTGCTATCTGTTTTGAAATTGCAATTTTTGTTAAACATTTTTAACTAAGTCAAATATTTCTTTAAGGTTTTAAACTATTTTAGCTAAATGGATCCTCAAACCATCTGTAAAACTGCTCAATAGGAACAACTAGTTTTAAGAACTCTTCTCCAAACCTTATCCTTTAAACTGTGTAGATAATTACTGAGCACTTATATTTTCTGAAATAATTATTACAAACCCTAATGCCAGCAGCAACCATTCCCAGGGCAAACAGGCACGGGATAAGGATAGTACTGCACAAAGAAGAAACCGCTCCAAGAAACAGAATGACAGAAGCAGAAGAGGATAGACCACAGATCAGGAAAGAGATTCTTATCAAGTTCACCTAGTAAAGACTCATCAGTTTCCCAGTAAAAAGTATTAGAATATCAGAACCATAAAAGATTAATGTAATCATCACAGCCCATTTAGCTGTCCCATTAACTGTCAAGAATTCTGACTCAAAAATGTGGATTTTATATTTTTAAATAAATTTTCTTTATAAAATCCAAATCAGGAGTCTTTCTGGGCATTGATAAGCAAACTGACAATTGTAAAGGCATGTTCTCCAGAGTAAATGAAGAAGGCACGTGACCCTCTACAAAATACTGCCTTAACAAGTCTTCTTTTGTCTGTTTCTATTTCTCAATATACTCAGACTGAGGACATTGTACTATCTTCCCTCCATTCCTCAGTTCACAGGCATCCTCAAGAGGAGTTCTCACTTCCACCATCACCCAGAGAGCTTGAGAGAATCATTAACTATCTTTACATCAATGACTCAGTCTCCCGTTATACACAACCAGGACCCTCCACACAGAGTTGCCCATGTGAAAAGAAGCTCAGCTGCAAAAACTTGTCTGCAATTCATAAATATGCCCTTGGGATTTTCATTAAAGTTCATGTTTAAAAGTGCTCTTTATTTCATCTATCTTGGGACTTCAGCATTGGAGAGAGAGCCTTTCATTCATAACAATAAGCCTGTTAAAGTAAAATTCACTGTATACATAAACTTCAAACATATAAATATTCATTCTCTTACCAATCTTTTGACATTAGGCCAAGCTTCTTGTTTTCACACCAATAACACAGTCTAACATGTCAAGCTTCATTTAAAAAAAAATAGTAGTGAGAACTTAAAAGATGGAGCTGAAACAATCTGAGGACAGAATTTGTTGTTTATGTTGTAGTTCAGTTGCTGTCACATAGACTCTTTGAGACTCCATAGACTGTAGCATGCCAGGCTTCCCTATCCTTCACTATCTTCCAGAGTTTGCTCAAACTCATGTCTATTGAGTCAGTGATGCCATCCAACCATCTCATCCTCTGCTGCCCCCTTCTCCTATTGCCTTCAGTCTTTCCCAGCATCAGAATCTTTCCCAATGAGTCAGCTCTTCACAGCAGGTGGCTGTATTGGAACTTCAACTTTAGCATCAGTCCTTCCAATAAATATTCAGGGTTGATTCCTTTAGGATTAATTTGTTTGATCTGCTTGCAGTCCAAAGGACTCTCAAGAGTCTTCCCCAGCATCATAATTTCAAAACATCAGTTCTTCGGTGTTCAGCCTTCTTTACTGTCCAACTCTCACATTTGTAAACGACACTGGAAAAACCATAGCCTTGACTAATAGATCTTTGCATAGTCCTAAAATCCTAAAAGATGCTTCTGCTAAAATGCTACACTCAGTATGTCAGCAAATTTGAAAAACTCAGCAGTGGACACAGGAATGGAAAAGGCCAGTTTTCATTCCAATCCCAAAGAAAGGCAGTGCCAAAGAATATTGAAATTGCCATACAATGTCACTCATTTCACATGCTAGCAAAATTATGCTCAAAATTCTTCAAGCTAGTCTTCGGTTATTCTTGCCTGGAGAATCCCAGGGACAGAGGAGCCTAGTGGGCTGCTGCACAGAGTCAGACACGACTGAAAAGACTTAGCAGCAGCAGCACTCTTAATTAGTACATAAACCAAGGGCAGAATACATTTAAAAAATATTTTTCTCCCAAATTTCTTGTGTATTTTTCCAGTGATATCTGTTTGAATTCAGTAAGGACTGGGAGATATCAGGGTCCTAAATTTTTGCCCAGATACAGCTCTCTTTTATTTCTGCTCATTGAGCATTATCCACTTTCTCGAAACCCAGCCTGAATCTCACTTTCAGAAGTGTTTTCACAGATCTCTCCTTGTACTCTTTCGCTCTGAATTTCATCAGCCTCTGGCTTTATGTATCCTTGCTTTCTGAGTGCATGCTTTGTTTTTCAGTCATCAGGTTCTGCAAGATAGGAATGAACACACATACACCACTAGGATGGTATTTTTCAAGCTGCTGGTCATAATGCCCATTGTGAGAAATGATACTGATTTAGTGGATCCAGCCAAGATTTGTTTAATAAAATTAAATAAAATAGGAAATACCAGAGAGAAATACATAAATTATTTCATGGAACTTTTTTTTTGACATATAATATTGTATAATTGTATAATATTGTATAATATCTATAATCGACATACAATATTGCATTAGTTTAAGGTGTACAACTTAATGATTCCATCTGCATATATTGCAAAATGATCACTGTGAAAAGTCTAGTTAATATTCACCACCACATACAGTTAAAAATTTTATTTTTTCTGATGAGAACTCTTAATATCTACTCTCTTAGCTATTTTCAAATACAGCAAGCTCCCTGAATGTGAATGAGAGCCTGTTCATAAGGTCACTTTGTTCGTAAGTCCAACAAAGTCAGCCTAAGGACACAACCAACAGGATCAGCAATGGAGCTCTGAACAATGACAGGTTTATAATACTTTTCAAAGACACAATACATAAAACCAAACACCATAATAAACATTTTTAATCTTTCAGTACAGTACCTTGAAGTGTATAGTAGCATAATACAGCAGCTGGCATCCAGGGGCTGGCACTGAGCGAACAGGCAGGAAGAGTTCCTGACTGGAGGAGGTAGGGGAGGTGGGGCTGGTGGACCTGAAGGCTCAGCAGCAACAGGGGAGGGAGGCAAGCTGCAATTTCACTCGCACCTGACACTGATGCCACAGTCTGGTTCCTTGCTGGACTCAATTCTATCAACATTCTTGAGAAAAATATCCAATGATGTCTTGGTAATAGTTCTTTTTTTTTTTTTTCTCATTGTAGATGACACAGTAGCACTGGCTTGCATCCTGAACAGCTGCTGGAACCTTTGTGTACCATTCTACATTCGGGTCTTGTGCATCAAGAACTAACAGTCCTTCTCAATTAAAGAAAATCCCCTTGCCATTTCCTGCATTGTGAATCTCTTCAGGTCTTCAGTTACTTCTTGTCTGTCTTCATGCTTTCTCTGGGCGTCTGATTCCATGATGCCCTGATCAGTAAGCTCTTCATGTTGCACAGCAAGAAGTTCAGTGAAGTCACCCTCTTGCAACTCTAACTCCAGCCTCTCACTGAGGGTCACTAAGTTCGTGAAGACCTCTTTGAACTACTTCATCATCTTTTCAAATCCATGAAAACTGTGAACAAACTGTGGGCAAAGGTTCTTTCAAAGCCCATTCATGGTGACTGCCACAACCTCTCACCAATGTTGTGATAGTTTCAGGTGAACAGTGTAAACAATATTTCTTGAAAGCCACTATGACTCTCTAGCCCACAGGTTGGATGAGCAATGTGCATTTGTGTCTTTGAAAGTTCACAGCTTGAAGGTTCCCAAGTAGGGGCTTCCTGTATGCAGTTCAGTATTACTAACTATAGTCTTTTTATACAACTTTTTTATATCTCATATGTCTATGCACGATTGCATGAACTGGATTACAACATACAAAGAAATCCTTAGTTGTGGGTTAAAATTAGAAAAGTTTAAAAGTTACTGATTTACCAGTATTAACCAGCAAGTGCTTGTTGCTAGCTTTAAACAGAAATCATTTCTCAATACAAAATTCTAATCCTTGCATCAATACTGTCTATAAAATTGTAATATATGCAGAAATATTAATCTATACTTATTTGTGCTAATCACTGCAGATACAAGGAAGAAAAACTTTTCTTTTTTTCTTCAAGTAGCCTGCAAAGTAATAGATAGTAATGTAAAGAGTAAAGCAGAAATATAAATTCAATATAGTAAGACAAAAAGTGAGAAAGCATGAGAGCACAAAGAAAATATTCCAAACTCTGTCTCCCAGGAATTGGTTTTTAATTGCCCATATCTTTAGAAAATTCTTATCTGTAAAAGGGTCAGATTTTTAGCCAAGAGACTATCACTTGAGAGTCTATTCAGAGAGGTATTCAGCTAACATTCTATATACTTAGCGTCATGTCATGTTACACAGAGGAAATTCAGCTGGACTAACTAGATTTTCAACCAGGATTTAGACTCCATTTATTTGGCAAGTAAAAATTGTATAAACTTAAGCTATAAATTTAATGTTTTGATATATTTATAAATTGTGAAATAATTATCACAAGCTTACTAACATATCTATCTCCTCTACTGGTTATTATTTTCTTTCTTCTTTGCTTTTTGTATAAGAACACTTACGATCTACCATCTTAAGAAATTTCAAATATAGTCAGCCCTCTAAATCCACAGGTTTCACATCTGTGACTCAACCAACTACAAATCAAAATTACTAAAAAAAAAAAAATATGGAAAGTTCTAAAAAGGAAAACTTCAATTTGCTGTGCACAAGTAACTATTGACATACTATTTACATTGTATTACAAATAATTACATGGCATTTAGGCAAAATGGTTGTCTGAGGAGGACTTACAAATAGCTGAGAAAAGAAAGAAGTGAAAGACAAAGCAGAAAATGAAGGATATACCCATCTGAATGCAGAGTTCCAAAGAATAGCAAGAGAGATAAGAAAACCTTCTTAAGTGGACAATGCAAAGAAATAGAGGAAAATAATAGAATGGGAAACAGATTAATAGAATGGGATCTCTTCAAGAAAATTAGAGATGCCAACGGAACATTTCATGCAATGATTATTTATTGTGTGCATTTCATGCAATGGGCACAAAAAAGGACAGAAATGGTATGGACCTAAGAGAAATAGAATATATTAGTTAGAGGTGGCATGAATACACGAAGAACCATACAATGTCCCAGATAACCACAATGGTGTGATCACTCACCTAGAACCAGACATGCTGGGAGTGAAGAGTCAAGTGGGCTTTATGAAGTATCATTTCAAAAAGAGCTAGTGGAGGTGATGGAATTCCAGCTGAGCTATTTCATATCTTAAAAGATGTTGTTGTTAAAGTGCTGTACTCAGTATGCTAGCAAATATGGAAAACTCAGTAGTGGCCACAGGACTGGAAAAGGTCAGTTCTCATTCCAATCTCTAAGAAAGGCAATGGCAAAGAGTGTTCAAACTACAGCATAATTGCACACATTTCACATGCTAGCAAAGTAATGCTCAAAATCCTCCAAGCTAGGCTTCAACAGTATATGAACTGAAAACTTTCAGATGTTCAAGCTGGATTTAGAAAAGGGAGACAAACCAGAGATTAAAGTGCCAACAGCCATTAGATCATAGAAAAAGCTAGAGAATTCCAGATTCACTGACTACACTAAAGTCTTTGACTGTCTGGATCACACAACAAATGGTGAAAAATTATTATTAAAGAGATGCAAATACCAGACCACCTTACCCGCCCCTGAGAAATGTGTATGCAGGTCAAGAAGCAACAGTTAAAACTGGACATGGAACAGACTCGTACAAAACTGGGAGAGGACTACATCAAGGCTATATATTTTCATGACATTTTCTTGAATCTGGCAGTTTGATACTGAAATACTCACAGAACTATCTCCTGGAAATAGAATTTTAAGAATACACAAAAGTAAGAGAGGTAATCACAAAATAGGTAAATGTATGCTTATTAATCAAACTGCAGGGGTGTTTTTCAGCTCAGTTCAGTTCAGTTGCTCAGTCGTGTCTGATGCTTTGTAACCACATGAACGGCAGCACACCAGGCCTCCCTGTCCACCACCAACTCCTGGAGTTAACCCAGATCTATGTCCACCAATTGGTGATGCTATCCAACCATCCTGTCCTCTGTCGTCCCCTTCTCCTCCTGCCTCCAATCCCTCCCAGCATCAGGGTCTTTTCCAATGAGTTAA
>SJYA01014843.1:0-10022 GCA_006410615.1 Neotragus moschatus
GGGGGCAGAGGAAAGTGAAAGCCACAAGACAATAGTCTCAGTCAACTTCCAGCCAACCACAAGCCGGCCCTGCGCCAGCCAGGTGCCTCACGAGAACGCAGCCTGGAAATAACACCTGGGCCACTGGCCCATCCTCCTTCTGTTTGTTCAAGAAAAAAATTTTGAGTGTTCTTTGTGCACGAGACACTGTTCTAGACACAGGGGGCAAGCCATGGAAACAGACTTATAAAAAATAATCCCTGCCTTCTTGGAGCTTACATTCTAGTGGAGGGGAAAACAGTCAACAGTCAAAGAAAAATAGTACAGTAAGTAAAATATTGACGTAGTAGAGAAAAATAACCGCAACTGTACATAAGCTGGTGATAGATGCTGGAGAAAAATAAAGACGGGAAAGAGGAAAGGGGTGCTGAGCTGGGGACGGGTTTGTAATTGTGAGTGGAGAGGGGACCTTGCTGAGAAGGGAACACTGATTCTGATTCAGCGTCTCTTTCTTCCGTGTGAAAAATCAAGGATGCAGATATGATTATTATCACCCCCTGGAGGCGGAGGACACCGAACCCAAGGACAAGCCCAAGGCCAAATGTGTGGGAGGCAGAAGAGCTGCAGTTTGAGCCGAGGCTGTGTCTGTGTCCGTGACCACCACATGCTCTTGGGCAAACAGACAAAGGAGGACAGAACGGAAGGGCAGAGGGAAGTAAAGGCCGTATGGGGGCCTTGCAATGGCGGCCATCTGTTTTCCAAACTGAAAATCAGGACACGATCTGAAAAGACTTTCCTGTTGCTCGTAATGAGAGTGGCTGCCTGGGAGAGGTGGTTTGGATGCTGGCCTGAATGGTGGGATTTCTGAGACATTCCAGTGGCTTGTGGGGCCCACGAGGCAGTGCAGGGGTAGGGCATTGCCATGGCAACCCCAGCCTAGCCTCGGGGCCAAGAGCCTGGGGCGGGGCCACATGGCAGAGAAGCCACACTGGGCATGGACCCGAGACTCTGCCGGCCCAGGGGCAGCCAACACCGAGGAGACAGTGGAAAGTGGGGAGGGATATGGCTCACAGCCCATGTTCTGGGCCAATTGGGAGGATGGGCTGGCAGGTTCCAGAAAGCCCCCGGCAGGCATCTGACAGGCATGTAGGGCAAGAACCTAGGCTTTCCTGTTGGACAAGTCTGGCTTGGAATCCTCCAGCTCTTTGGCCCTGGGCAAGTCACACAACTTTGATGAGCTTTTTTCTGCATCTGTGAAATGGGGATGTTAACTCGCCTCCCAGATAGTTGCAAAGATTGTCACATTCTGAGACATTGCGTGAGTTGTACACCAGGCTGCAGACCTCAGACGTGGTTCCTGCTGTTTGCCTCCACCCAGTGGGGCACTGGGGACCTGCCGAGGTGGTGAGTGGGTGAAAGGGGAAGAACTGTGGGGCTTGGGAAACGGGTGGCCCGGTCAACCAGGGCACGGCAGGTTCCCAGCCAAGCCCTGCACGTGGGCTGGGGCTTAGTCAGCAGCCAAAGAGCAATGTCTGCCCCAAACAGCCAGGCCCGCAGCACGAGCCCTTCCCCCAGCTCCCACCACTGTAACCGTAGTGCCCTGGTCCACAGGCCTCTCCACATGCTCACCCCTGCTCTGGCCTCCAGGGGGCTCCAAGGCCCACCATGCCCTCTGCTCAGGTAGGCAGCAAGGTGCCCCCAAGGTGGGAGAAGGCCACGCCCACTGCTGCTGCTGGTGTTGCTTCCCTTTCTGCCAGGCTGCCTGAACCTCCCAGGAAACTCTTGGCTGCGCCCACTACCGCTTCTGGAAGATTGTCCTCAAGAAGGGAAAGAGCAAGGGATTAAAAGGCTTTTGTATCCCTCTCGTTTCCACGGGCTGAGCTGCACCTGCTCTGGCCACAGCAATGGCAGAGTTGAGGGTAGCTGGTAGCTGGAATCTAGCCCAGTTTTTACCAACGATTCATTGTGTGACCTTGGGCATCCTTTCTAGGCCTCCTTTCCTTCATCTGTAAAGTGAGGGGCTTAGACTAGATCGTCTCTCAAGTCTAACTGTAACATCTAAATGATGGTGAAACCGTTTACCTCAGATTGGGACTCGAATTCATATGGCTGGGACTTGAACTCAGCCAAAACCCTGTTTGGGGCTTGAACCCATGTGGCTGGCACACGAACCCAGCCAAAACCCACAGTACCTGGTTTCAGGACCTAATGAAGCTCAGGTTCTTGATGTCTCATCACAGAAAGAATTCAGTGAGAGACAAAGTGATAGGTAAGTGGATTTAATTCAGATACAGAGAGACACTCCACAGAGTGTGGGCCATTGCAGAGGGTGAGTGCAGCCTGAGAGTTNCTAATGAAGCTCAGGTTCTTGATGTCTCATCACAGAAAGAATTCAGTGAGAGACAAAGTGATAGGTAAGTGGATTTAATTCAGATACAGAGAGACACTCCACAGAGTGTGGGCCATTGCAGAGGGTGAGTGCAGCCTGAGAGTTGGTATGGTTAGTTTTTATAGGCTGGGTAATTTCATATGCTAATAAGCGGGAGGATTATTCCAACTATTGTGGGGAAGGGGTGGAGATTTCCAAGGTTTGGGCCACCGCCCACTCCTCGGTCTTTTAGCAGTGCTGTGGAGCTGTCATGGCTTGTTGATTGAGGGTTAAAGTCTAGTCTTGTCTGCCATCTTGGTTCCATTTGATTCTAATCCGTTTTCGTTGTGTCCTCGGGCTATATCATTCTTTCAAAAGTTGTGCCCTGCCCCTTTCCCTTCCGTTACAAAGGCTTGCACTGAATTTTCATCCATTCATTCCTGGCATTTATTGTGTTTTGTTTGTTTGCTAGCTGTCTGCCTCACTCCTCGCCAGTCGAGGGAAGGGGTTTTGTCTGCTTTGTTCACTGCCGTATTTCTGCCACCTCCAAGAGGGAGAAGCCACCCCTCGGAGACAAGGCAAGGAGGACTGAGGAGTACCCAGGGCTCACCACAGGGCAGGCGGTGGGCCTAAGGAAGTGTGGCGGAGCTGCGCTGCAGGAGGGGACGATGTGGGGACCAGAGCTGAGGCCTGCAGCTCGGGGAAACAGCAGCATTGTCCTGTGTCCCAACAGGGAAGTGAGTGGGGAGTAGAGACCCCCACTCTTTCTCCTCCTGCTTCTAACCTCAGGCCATAGCATCCACTGGCTGAATCCAAGCAGAAGCCAGAGAGCAAGAGAGCTCCCTGACATAGTCCTTAGAGGTCAGGATCCCGGGCACAGACGGGGTGGGAGAGGCAGACTTGGATCTGGAGGGGGATATATGGCGGCCGTTCACCGTGTGCGACAAACATTGACTGAGCACTTGCTCCGTGTTAGAGTTTGCACACCGGAGACACAAATGTGAGGCGAACATCACAAATGTCATGTGTTAGCAGAGCAAGGGCTCTGTCTGCCCCGAAGGCAGCTCGAACACACCTTGCCTGGGTCTGGAAAGAGCTCCCGCGCCACCCCGACACACACACACAAACACACACACACACACACACACACACACTTCCCTCCGCCAGAGGGTCTCCCTTCACTATCTGATTTGGGGGCAGCAAGTAGATCAATCAGTCTGATTTACAAATTACACTGACAAATGGAAATGAGGGCGAACAGTTGAAGGAGGGGGAGCGGCTCAGGAAGGGGCTTGGGAGGGGCGGGTGTGTGGGGCTTGGGGGGGCGCTGGGTGATGGGAGCTGGAGGCCTGAGTCATGAATCAGTCCACAAGAAGGTGACCTTGGAGTTGTGGTTCAGGCTCCAGAGTGTGAAGGGTTCTAATCCCACTCCTTCAGTCGTTTGATCTTGGGCCTTGATTCGGTTTCATCACCGCCGAAAATGAGTGAGGGGGTGGATATATAGGGCATAGGAATTTGGGGAGGATTAAACAAGAATCTGTGAAAAGGTCTAGCCTGGTGTCTCTGGGCACACCAAGAACACTATTATTATAATTAGAAACAAGGGCCACCGTCGCTCCTCCCCACCTCCCCCCACCTCCCCCGACACCCAGCACTATTCCATTTCTCACTGGTGAGTGATCGCCACCCCCTCTCCAGCTCCATTTAGTTCTGAATGTTTTAGGTCATTCTATGCCTGGCATTCTGCCAAGGCTCTGACAAAGACAGGAGTTTCTGCTCATTCATCCTAATGCAAGTTTCTGCGTTTAGTACAATAGGGGGGGGGAAAAATGCATGAAAGGGCTCGCTGCCTGTGGAGGGGAAATCTGCTTAGAATTGAAAATCTGAGTTCTTCCTTGGCCCAGCTCTCTCCTCCCAGCGTTTTGGCAAAGGCTGGCTGGGAGAGGAAGAGGAGGGGGAGGAAGGAGGGGTGGGGGCGGAAGACCCAGCCTAGGACCACCGAAGGGCAGGCTGGGGGGGGGGGGCAGGGGCGAAGCCTGGCTTGCTCGGGTGAATGGGTTTCGGGGTGGCTGAGGAAGCCTGCCAAAAAGGCAGAGGGAAAAGGCCAGGCCCCGGGTGGCTCTGCCGCGGCACGGTTTCCATAGCAACAGCAGCTGTGGCCAGNGGGCGGGGGGTGGGGGGCAGGGGCGAAGCCTGGCTTGCTCGGGTGAATGGGTTTCGGGGTGGCTGAGGAAGCCTGCCAAAAAGGCAGAGGGAAAAGGCCAGGCCCCGGGTGGCTCTGCCGCGGCACGGTTTCCATAGCAACAGCAGCTGTGGCCAGGGGCCAGGCTCACTGGCCGCCTCCACTCAGTTACCCAGCTCGAGGAGGAGGACGCATCTGACAGGTCGCCTTGGCCCCATGCGTCACCAGCCGGTGCCACCCTGTTCTAGGCACCAGTGCTGCCGCTCCCTGGGGGAGATGGGATCCAGGAAACTGCCCTGCAAGCCTCTGGATAAAGCCGGCCGGGATGGAGACACGGGCAGGCCATGGAGCCAGACAGGCGGAGTTGGGGATGGGGCCATGGACAAGGACAATCCAGGCCCTCCCCAGCACCCCTACCCCCCCCATCCCCCCTGCCCTGGAGGCTGGTGGGCCTTTGTGAGACATGGCCAGGCCAGATGTGTTTGTTAAAGATGCCTCTGGAGGGCCCTGGAGGATGGATGAGGTTGGGTGGAGGTGAGAGGCTTGGTTAGGGTTGGATGGATGAGAGTTTAAGGGGAGGTTACAAGGAAATCCAGCAGAGGGACAATGGTCTGACCTAGGGCTGTACCAGCAGGAGCCAGGGGAGATGAGAGCTCTTTAAGAAGTGACTGTATCTGGTGCTTGGATGCAAAGGGTGATGAACTGGAGGAGCCCAGCACATCTCCCAGAGTGGCAGGTAGGTGGGGCTGTCTCCATGTCTCGAATAGGGAGAGGAACCCTTCCAGAAGAGAATTCTTTCATACCATTCTTGTCTAGCTTCTCCCCGGGCTGAGCCCACCAAGAACTAGATCACTACACAGTTACCTACATTTGGCAAAAGGGGAAGAGATAAGAAAGTGGGGAAAACGAGATATACAAGGGCGCTCCACTCGGATTGTTTCTGACCAGGGTTCCTGGCTTCCTTAACCAGTAGAAATTGACCAGAGGCCAGACCTGAAATTCACACAAGGTTTTACTGGGGCTCCTGCCTCAGCAGAGGGAGCAAGAACAAACAGGTTCCCTTGCTTTCTTGCTCCTGGAGAGGGGGCAAGCTGGTTCCCTTTTTGGGGTGAGGGTAGGGATGTGTCCAGGGGTCAGGCCTGAGGGGTGGCTTAGGTTGTTTGCCCACCGCTTAGGTGGTATCATGTGCAGGGGGCATGCTCGTGTGCAGTATAAACTGCTTTTGCTCCTGACCCCCTTGTTTTTGCTCCAGGTTCCTCAAAAGTGGCAGTTGGTTTTCTTGGTCTCTTTGTATCTTTTGTCCAGAATTTGTGCTGGACTGCCCAAGCACAGCGCTACTTTTAGTCCCATGTGGTTTCTTCGTATTTTGTTGCGGGAGGAGAGGTGTGTCCAGGTGCAAGCATTGCAGCTCTGCAGCAAAGCATCCCACGTCCCAGCCTGTCTCAAAAGACACACTGTCCCCTGGATGTGTGCAACCTGAAGGAGCCGGTGCTCAGACCAAGCGGTGCTGGCCCTTCACGTACAGATGGGCGTCTGGTGGAACTTTGTCGCCACTTTGTCACCAAACAAAATGTGCAGTCTTTTTGTTTTGTCTTGCTTTGGTCATCTTGGTATCCAAATCATGTGTTACTGTTTCATTTTTACTCCCTGGGGAATTCCTTTCACAAACCCTGTGTCAGAGGGTGGAACCATATTTCCTGTGCCATGAGACAGATCTACCTGTGAGAGTATCTGTTTGCAGCCCCCTCCCTTGTTCTAAGTAAGTGGATGGGGCAAGTGGGAACTGAACACGGAGGACCTGGCCGTGCTGACCTTGGGCTCTACAGGAGGCATCTCCACTTTCCTTTATGCAGCAGACCTCTGTGTCTAAAGGGCTCAGGGGATACAGAACTTCCCAGGGACACAGGTACCTGTGTCGTTTTCATGGGGAGCCAGAAGGGAATGGCACCCCACTCCAGTACTCTTGCCTGGAGAATCCTATGGACAGAGGAGCCTAGAGGGCTGCAGTCCATGGGGTCGCTGAGGGTCGGACACGACTGAGTGGCTTCACTTTCAGTTTTCTCTTTCGTGCATTGGAGAAGGAAAGGGCAACCCACTCCAGTGTTCTTGCCTGGAGAATCCCAGGGGTGGGGGAGCCTGGTGGGCTGCTGTCTATGGGGTCGCACAGATNATGGGGTCGCTGAGGGTCGGACACGACTGAGTGGCTTCACTTTCAGTTTTCTCTTTCGTGCATTGGAGAAGGAAAGGGCAACCCACTCCAGTGTTCTTGCCTGGAGAATCCCAGGGGTGGGGGAGCCTGGTGGGCTGCTGTCTATGGGGTCGCACAGATTCAGACACGACTGAAGCGACTTAGCAGCAGCAGCAGCAGCTAGCCAAGGGTGCACTTCATTGGCTCCCTCCCACCTACTCTTGTCTTTCTACTCATAACTCCTTGATTCTTGGTGAGAAATGGTGGCGGGTAAGGGGGAGTTTGGGTTATCCAGGGCAGCCCTGTGTTCCCAGCTCTCAGACCTCCCCGATCACCTTCTCTAACATCCTACCTCCCTCTAACTCTACTCCCAAGACCTAGTTTCTGCTTTTGCTATATTCTCACCACCTTCTGTAATTCTTTTGTTGTTTACGTGACTCTTACCAAAGGTTTATGATGTGAGTGTACGGTCCTTGAAGCAAGGACTTTGTCAGTATGGTTCACCACTAAAATTTCCATCCCTTAGAATGGTTTCTGGCCATCAGGAAGTGCTCAGTTTTTGCTGAAGGAAAAATTACTAAGGGAATGAGTGGACAGATAAACCCAAGAGAACCGGCCAGTTTTCTTCAATGCATTCCTCCTCTGATGGGTTTCAGGAGGCCCTTGGGTGATATTTTTCCCATGTCCATCTCTCTGTTTCCAAGCAGGGCTGGACTCCAGATATTCCTGTAGATTTGGCAAGGGTATTATTTATCATCCAGCACATATTTGTTGTGTGCCCATGGGTGCCAGGCCCACTGTGAGATGCAGCAAGCCCAGCAAGGGAGCAAGACAAACAGGGCTCCCGCTCTCATGAAGCTGATATGTTAGTGTGGCAGACAGACAAAAACATGAATGAATGACTAAATACATTGTAAGTGACACAGATGAAATGGAAAAAGCCCTATAACGGAGGATCTAATAAAAGTAGGGTAGTCACAGAAGGTCTTTCTGAGAAGGTGATGCTCTAGCTGAGACCTGAAGGTTTGGAAGGAGCCAGGCCTGTGAAGAGATAATGGAGTGACGATGTTCCAGGGAGCAAGACCAGCAAGTGCAAAGGCCCTGAGGCAGGAAGAGATTTGGTGTGCTCCCGAAGGCTGGTGGTCAGGGAGATGGGGCAGAACCTGGTGCTGAAGGGCCTTATAGCCTATGGTGAGAAGTTTGGTTTTTTTAGTTGAGGTATATTGGCAACCAGACTTCCTTAGTGGCTCAGTGGTAAAGATTGCTGTTGTTTAGTCGCTAAGTTGTGTCCAACTCTTTTGCAATCCCATGGACTGTAGCCTGCCAGCTTCTCTCTCCATGGGATTCCCAGCCCAGAATACTGGAGTGGGTTGCTGTTTCCTCTCCAGGGGATCTTCCCGACCCAGGGATCAAACCCACTTCTCTCGCACTGACAGGTGGATTCTTATGCAGGAGAAGCAGGTTTTATTCTAGGGTCAGAAAGATCCCATGGAGAAGGAAATAGCAGCCCACTCCAGGAGTCTTGCCTGGGCAATCTCATGGACAGAGGAGCCTGGCGGGCTGCGGTCCATGGGGTTGCGAAAGAGCTGGACACCACTTAAGGACAAGACAACGACACATTGACAACCATTGTCAGGTTCTCCCAGGTGAATGATGGATTCTGACTCACGCATTGGCTTCCGGATAGAGAATGAATTGGGGGTGGGGAGGAAAGCAGGATCTGGAAGTGGAGAGTGAGAAAGTGAGCGGCAACTTTGCTTAGGGTGCTGGCAGGATTTTGGAGAGGTTGGAACTGAGAGGACCTGCCAGGGCGGGGACGGGGAGGGAACGAGAAGGATCTCCACGGTGCCCAGCTCTCTGGCCGGAGGAATCCAGTCAATCTGGTGAGCAACACAGGGTCCAGCTGCTGTCAGAGAAAGACCTAGTGTTTAATGGACATGTGAGAACCTTCCCTCCAGAGTCTGCTCGGGCTGGGCAGGAAAAGATTCCACTTCTGCTACATAAAGAGCCCCTCGTGTGCGTGGCACGACGTGGGGGTCACGAGCAGAGTTGTTAAGTGTTGACGTTATCCACAGTGCTTCATGGCTTAGGATCATCTAATTCTTTCCCCAATTCTGATGTTTGAAAGCATGCCTGGACCCAGTGGTTTGGAGAGAGAGTGCTCTACCTCTCAAGGGCCTTCCTGCTGAAGGGGAGCAGCTTCAGGCTCCAGAGGGCGGAACCAGATGGTGGGAGGCACAGGGATGTGGATTCTAGCTCAACAGAGCAAGGAAGAGATGGCTGATAACCAGAGCGTTTTCACAGGGATGAGCCTCCCATCTCTGGGTGTATTCAAGCAGAGCCAGTCAACCCAGGAGCCCAGTCAACAAGGAGACTGGGTTCCTGTGGTTGTGAACACCCTTTTCCTCTAGTCCCGCCACCCCCACCCCCACCCCACATCTCAGGAGCTCAGCAGCTGCCGCCTCCCATGGCGGGCACAAAAACCCCTCTGCCAGTGGGCTAAGACTAAGCGCCTAAGTCACAGCTAAGCCTGCCCTGCTTGCTCTGGGTTTAACAATCTCTGCTTCCTCCCTGCCTGTCGTGGCCAGGGAAGAGCAATCCCCAGCGTGGGTGGAGCGGTGGGGCCTGGCTGATGCCTTGCAGGCCTGTCCGAGGCCTCCCCGCTTTTCAGGAAAGGGTGTCTTCATGTCTGCCGGGTTATTGGAGCCGGGCATGCTCGCCGGACTCCTGTGGGGACGCTCCAGGGACCTCGTGGATGTGAGGAGGGGACTCTCCTGCCCTAAGGGATGGGAGGCAACCCCAGCTCCCCGACTTTTCCCATCAGCGCCCCTAGATTGACAGAACTCTACCCGGTGAGTCTGCACAGGCTGAGAGACTGCAGGCTGTCTGGTCCCAGCTGTGGCGGAGGGTGGGTTAACACTTCCAGCAGGCTCTGAACTCTGCCAGGCGTGACCACTTGGCTCCAGGGCCGGTCTCAGCTGCTGCAGTGAATCCCTCTGAGCTTCCAGAGGGGAGAGAGTTGGCACGTAGTGCCCCCTCTGGGGAGGGCCATGGTGTCCTGCTTGTAGGGGGAACAGGATCCTTGGTGTGAAGCAGCTGTCCTTCAGGGACAGGACTGCAAGCTCCTCTTCTGTCAAAACGCTGACAATGGTAATGAAAGGAATAATGCCAGGCAGGAGGGAGGGTATGAGTGGCCCTGCTGGAGGAGCTGCCCAGACTTTCCAGTGGGCATCATGGGGGGGGGGTCACCTAGCTGGGGTGGGCTTCCCCATCCCTTGGCTGTGGCCCCACACTTGGGGGCCAGT
>SJYA01014844.1:0-10206 GCA_006410615.1 Neotragus moschatus
CTAGTCTTTCCCATTCTGTTGTTTTCCTCTATTTCTTTGATCGCTGAGGAAGGCTTTCTTATCTCTCCTTGCTATTCTTTGGAAACCTGCATTTAAATGGGTATATCTTTCCCTTTCTTCTTTGCCTTTAGCTTCTCTTCTTTTCTAAACTATTTGTAAGGACTCATCAGACAACTGTTTTGCCTTTGTGCATTTCTTTTTCTTGGAGATGGTCTTGATCACTGCCTCCAGTACAATGTCATGAACCTCTGTCCATAGTTCTTCAGGCACTCTATCTATCAGATCTAATCCCTTGAATCTATTTGTTACTTCCACTGTATAATCATAAGGGATTTGATTTAGTTGATACCTGGATGCTCTAGTGGTTTTCCCTACTCTCTTCAATTTAAGTCTGAATTTGGCAATAAGAAGTTCATGATCTGAGCCACAGTCAGCTTCCAGTCTTGTTTTTGCTGACTGTATAGAGCTTCTCCATTTTTGGCTGCAAAGAATATAATCAATCTGATTTCAGTATTGACCATCTGATGATGTCCATTTGTAGAGTCTCTCTTGTGTTGTTGGAAAAGGGTGTTTGCTATGACCAGCGTGTACTCTTGGCAAAGCGCTATTAGCCTTTGCCCTGCTTCATTCTGTATTCCAAGGCCAAATTTGCCTGTTACTCCAGGTATTTCTTGACTTCCTACTTTTGCATTCCAGTCCCTATAATAAAAAGGACATCTTTTGGGGGTGTTAGTTCTAGAAGGTCTTATAGGTCTTCATAGAACCGTTCAACTTCAGCTTCTTCAGAATTACTGGTCGGGGCATAGACGTGGATTACTGTGATATTGAATGGTTCGCCTTGGAAACGAACAGAGATCATTCTGTCATTTTTGAATTGCATCCAAGTGCTGCATTTCAGACTCTTGTTGACTATGATGGCTACTCCATTTCTTCCAAGGGATTCTTGCTCATAGTAGTAGATATAATGGTCATATGAGTTAAATTCACCCATTCCGGTCCATTTTAGTTCACTGATTCCTAAAATGTCAATGGTCATTTTTTCCATCTCCTATTTGACCACGTCCAGTTTGCCTTGATTCATGGACCTAACATTTCAGGTTCCTATGCAATATTGCTCTTTACATCCTCAGACTTTACTTCCATCACCAGTCACATCCACAACTGGGTATTGTGTTCGCTTTGGGGATCTGGGTTTGATTATTTCTCTTGTCTGCTGTCTTGGTTGTGTTTTTCCATCGGTGACTCAGTCCAGACGGGACAACTGCTATTCAGATCATCTCAGGGTTCCCCCTCCTGTCACGTGTCCCATTCCCTGCTCCTCCTAGGAATCCCTCAAGACAAGATCAGCTCATAGCCCACCTCCTCTGGGACGGGACAACTGCTATTCAGATCATCTCAGGGTTTCCCTCCTGTCACACTTCCCATTCCCTGCTCCTCCTAGGAATCCCTCAAGGTCGGCTCACAGCCCACCTCCTCTGGGAAGGCTTCCCTATGCATGAGCACTCCTTTGGGTCTTTTCTTCTCCTGACTGCCTATGGTGACTGCAACTTGAATGTCTCATTAGTCCTTTTTCCAGAACCCATCTGATGTCCCTAAATGAATGAATGTCTCATTTGCCCTTTTCCAGAACCCATCTGATGTCCCTAAAATGCAGGAGTTCCCTCTCCTCATAGAGAATTCAAAGACTTAGTCCTGATACCTACTCCCCACTCAAAGGTACAGTTCCCCTTGGGGCAGCAGCAGCTGCAGGCCTGGCTGGATCAAGTAGCTCAAGTCATGTCAGGGCTCCGGTGCTTTTCCTTTTTTTGTGGCTGTGCAGGGTCTTTGATGCTGCTGTGAGCTTCCTCTCATTGTGGCAAGCAGGGGCTACTCTCCAGCTGTGGTGTGGTGGCTTCTGCAGCTGCGGAGCATGGGTTCCAGGGCACGCCAGCTTCAGGAGCTCTGGCGCATGGGCTTAGTTGCTCTTGCATGTGGAGTCTCCCCAGACCAGGGACTGAACCCGTGTTGTCTGCATAGACAAGCAGATTCTCAATCACTGAATCACCAAGGAAGTCCACAGCTCCATTTCTTGCTGTTTTCCTCTGTGTTGCCCGGACACACAGGCAAGCCCTTCTTAGCTTGGGGCCCAGTTTTGTATCCTGACAGTAATGGGTGCTGGTTTCTTTTTCCAGGTAGCTCTTATTAGCCTGGCTTGGGTCACAGAACCATCAGGGACTGACTTCAGCCAAGGAGAGGAGGGAGCAAAAAACACTGATTGGCCAGGCCCAGATCTATGACTACTGCTGCTGCTGCTGCTGCTAAGTCATTTCAGTTGCGTCCGACTCTGTGCGACCCCATAGACAGCAGCCCGCCAGGCTCCCCCGTCCCTGGGATTCTCCAGGCAAGAACACTGGAGTGGGTTACCATTTCCTTCTCCAATGCATGAACGTGAAAAGTGCAAGTGAAGTTGCTCAGTTGTGTCCAACTCTTAGCGATCCCATGGACTGCAGCCTTCCAGGCTCCTCCGTCCCTGAGATCTTCCAGGCAAGAGTGCTGGAGTGGGTTACCATCGCCTTCTCCGAGATCCATGACTAGTTCTAGTCTTAGAACTAGACGCTAGTGCATTTAATTCTTTCATGTGGAGTAAACAGAGGACGGAGGAGAAACTGGTCACCAAAAAGAAAATCAGGCTGGACCTCCAGGAGAGGAAGGAATAGACGCTGGGCAGACAAAAACCACCACGTTCCCTTTGTGAGTGAAACAGGCAGGAAGGAAACTCACACAGAGCCTTGAGCACACTGTGAGAAATAAGAGGACGCAACTGGAGACAGGGAAAGAATGCATTTATGAGAAAATCAGCAGGCCCACAGGCATTTTGCTATTGTTGTTGGGTTGAGAAAAGAACTGTAATGATGTGTAACACATCAGTCCTTATTAATGGAGGAAAATGTACAAACTAATGTGTGTTAAAGTATGACATATTATACAAACAAAAGGCAGTGTGGAAATTACTGCTGAAGACGAAAGCCAGTAAATCCTTACTTCCCTCAGAATCCCCAGTTTCTATGGAGAGATTAAGTTTTATTTACCTGTTTTTAAATATTAAACTGGCAGTTTGGGGCCCTCATTCCTTAGCCAAGAGAAAGACTGTATATTTTTGTTTAATGAGGATCACTGGCTCTACTTCGTCTAATGTTCTGTCTAAATCTTCAACCTCATCTGGAGCTTGGCTGATAAACTTTGATGTGTCTGCTCTGAGCCTCTGTTAAACAAAGGATAATACCACAAGCAGCTACTGGCTAAAGAGGCTGGGCTTCAGTAGTGGTGGAAAGACAAGAGACAAATTTAGGGTGACCTTGAGGGAAAACATTCCCCGTGTGTGTGTCTCAGCCCTAGTGAAATGATGAGCCCCCTGAGGGGGTCAGCCTCCTGTAGGATGCCAGAATTCCTCAGTCTGAGCGCTACCGCCATCTTGAGCCAGGTAGTCTTTGTTGTAGGGCCATCTGGTGCATTGTGGGAGATTCCCCAGCCTCCCTGGACTCTATGCATAGATGCGGTAGCACTCTACACCAGCCATTACAACCAAAACAGTCTGCAGGCACTGGGGAATGGTGGGCAAAAATGCTCCCAGTAGGAAACCCCTGCTGCTGTTGCTGCTAAATCACTTCAGTCGTGTCCGACTCTGTGAGGCCCCATAGACAGCAGCCCACCAGGTTCCCCTGTCCCTGGGATTCTCCAGGCAAGAGCACTGGAGTGGGTTGCCATTTCCTTCTCCAATGCAGGAAAGTGAAAAATGAAAGTGAAGTCGCTCAGTCGTGCCCAACCCTCAGTGACCCCATGGACCGCAGCCTACCAGGCTCCTCCACCCATGGGATTTTCCAGGCAAGAGTACAGGAGTGGGGTGCCATTGCCTTCTCCGAGGAAATCCCTATGTTACACCAATGCCAAGGTCAGTGTCAACTGAGTGCCCTCATTACCCTTGTTAGCCGCAAAAGTAAAATTCAGTTTGACTTCCTTTGAGGGTTTTAGACCATTGCTTTTTTAAAATCCCCACTCAAATCCCTTCAGTATCTCCCCATCACGTCTAGAACAAGCTCCTTTATGCTGGCTATTAATCTCCAGCCAGGTCATCCACTCCAGCCACCCAATGACTTCTGTGCAGAAAAAGGTGACCAAGCCATCCTGGTTTTGCCTGGGACTTTCTGGCTTTAGAACCAAAAGTCTTAAAACCTGAGAACCTGCTCAATCCAAGGCACACCAGGACTGGTGGTCTTCAGACTAGCTGATGAACTGATTAGAGAGAAAGCAAGCAATCAGGGGATTGACCAGGCTGTCACTCACGGGCGAGTGAGGGCTGACTGTGCTGAGGACACCTGGGAGGACCCAGCCCACCTGCCTTCAAAGCCCAGCTCGAAGCAGGAAGCAGAGTCGGGGCTTTTCACTCCCCTTTTCCTGGGACCCTGCTCCCAGACCCAGCTTGTACAGGGAGGGAAGATGGCTCCTTATGGTTGGGAAGCCTTTAGAAAGCATCTCAGGCTGTACCTGCAGCAGATCCACTCAAGAGAGGCGTGCTTCCTTCGCCCCACCGCAATTAGGGCCTCCAGCACACGCATTCCATCCACTGGGGCCTGGGAGCCTCGATCTGTCAGGATTCCAGGACTCGCTGCTTCTAACTCGGCTGGCAGGCTTGTGGAGGCCAGGTGGGTCTCTGAAACATGCCCCCTCGTTGTCCCAGGGCCAGCTTTTCTGAGTGTAGTAAACCTTAAAGATTCTGACATTTGGAAAGAAAGAAAATAGGGGTGGGGAGTTGGGGAGATGAAATAAATTCTCCTATGACTGTCTCAATTTCCAAACTTTTCAAGTCTCACTCAGAGCATCTCAACCGTGGGTGCCACTGGCATTTTGTGTGGGGGCAGTTTTCATTGTGTGGAACGGTCAGAGATACTACAGGACACTTAGTGTCCTTGGCTTATGCTCAACAGATGTCAAGAGATCACCCCTTTCCCCCACCATTGTGACAATCCAAACACCCTCGCTCATTTCCATTCACTTGGGTTTACAGGCAAATCTGACACTCAAGATGCCTTCAGAACTCAGTGTGGGGGGTGGAGGTAGGGATGGGCTGGGGGACACAGTGGTGGCGGCATTACTGCCTGGGGGAGGCTCGGTACACAGTGCCAAGCCTTTCAGTTCTTAGCACTGAAGCCTGTCAGAGAATCCCATTAAATCCTCACTGTTTCTGCAAAGAGAAGGGGATGCTATTTACTGAGCAGCCAGCGTCCCCAAATTTGACAGTTGTTAAAAAAATGGGAGCCAAGGAGAGAAGCATTCACGGTTTCGAGCCAGCAAGCTGCTGCCAGTCACAGTGCCCAGCGTGGGCAATGCAAAGAATCAAGGTCCCTGCCTAGAGTCAGGGAGCTTATGGTCCGGTCAGCAGAGAAATCACCCAAGGCAGCAACAGCTATGAGAGAGCACCCCGCAACAAGTTGGTGTTTTGAAATGGGCAGGTAGCAAGCTACTGTGGGTCCTTACCTCTATCGAGTTTATCTTGGACAGTAATTTGAAGTTGGGAAAAAATGGAATGGAATAAAATGGAGTAGAATATTATCAGATAGTAAATCTGTTCCTATTTTGGCTCAGATATGTAAACTTGAGCATATATTGGCTTGTGATACAAAATAAGGGACTTCCCTGGTAGTCCAGTGGCTAAGACTCTGCACCCCCAATGCAGGGGGTCCGGGTTCAATCCCTGCTCAGGGAACTAAATTCTGCATGCCAGAACTAAAGATCCCACATGCCACGACTATGACCCAGAGAATAAGTAAATAAATAAGTGTTTTAAAATACATTTTATATTGTGGATCATGGATGAAAAAGCCTTAGGAACACAGAGTAAGAAATTACAATATAAGGGGCTACTTTTGCAATAACTGATCTTAAAACAAGTACTAAAAAATGTTATGAACTGGAAACTTAGATCAGAGTTTGGAATGATTTGCGGGCGTAGAGCCACTGAACGTAGAGCCGTGGTCCATCAGTTTGGAGGATGCCCCAGCAAGCCTGAGAGAACGCAGGACAGGATGGCTCTTCTGGTCCCAAAGATGGGAAAAGGAATCTAAGCAAGGCGGAGACACTCCCCAGAGGTCACCCAGGAGAGAGCCAGAGCCCCAGGCCTGCAGCCCCAGACTCTGACCTGGGAAGGCCCCACCCCACCAGCTGCCACCCAGGACGAAGCTTCACCCACATCCGCCAGAGTCCCCACTGCCTGCCACACACGCACCCCACCACACCGTCTCCAGCTGCCTCTTCAATTAAAGCCATGGGCAGGTAGAGACGACTGAATTAGGTTTTAAGAAAGAGACTCCCCGCCAAGACTTTATGGGCACAAACTCCCCCACAGTCCCCTCCTAGGTGAAAAGCTTCCTACTGTGACTGTGACGTTTTTCTTCACCATCACTGACTGTTGGCTCCTAAAGACGCCACCTGGTATGAGCCCAGAATGTGACGAGCTTGCAAATCTTCCAGGTTTTTATTCCAGCACAGCCCATGGCCCATCATCACTCCTCAGACTTAAAGAGCCAATAAAAAAATAAAGAAATGTCAGGATTTTTTCCAGAAGAGAAAAGCCACCTGAAATGGGGTGGGTTGAACACCATCCCAGCTGGGGGTGGTGAGCCATGCCCATCCCCGTTTCTGCTCTGTCCCCTTGGTGTGTGTGGAGGGATCCTGTCCACGGGCCACCTGCCCTCTCAGCGTCCCTCCAAGGGACACAGGGCTGAGGCTGCGGTTTGGGGTGTCCATGTGCAATGGGTTCTCAGGGCTGAGCTGAATCTCGGGCGCAGACAGAAGCTGTCTGCAGGATGGGCCAAGGCTCCGTGACATCTCCTGTCCTGTGACCGCATCCCGCCCAGGACACGTGCCCATGTGGCAGTGCACCCAGCCTCTGTCTAGTGAGCAGAGTGGATGCGTGAGCTTGGGGGTCTCTCCCTGCACACAGCAATCACCCCATAGGCACTGTGGCGCTCAGGCTCAGTGCCAGGCACAGTTTCAGGCCCTGTGGAGGCAGCCGTGACCTTGCCCTCGAGACTGGAGACAGACAGTGAGCAAGAAATCAAAACAACACTGCCACCAATTCCAGAGAATAAGACGCATACTGGGAAGGACTTTAACTAGCCCAAAGTGATGGCGCAGCGGGCAGGGGTGGACCTGAATGGGGACTCAGGGAATGAGGAGGGGACACCTGACCTGAGTCCTAAAGGAGGAGAAGGAGCGGATTGTGGGAGCGGTCAGGGACGGCGCCCGGGCAGAGACAGTCACAGCCCACCCGCCATCCCAGTGGGCCCAGTAGGACCCATGGAGACCTGGTCTCGACCTGCCCCCACACAAAGTCCCTGCACTTGCAGCCTGGAGCTCTTTGGGGCAGAGAGGTGGGGGGCACACAGAATGCTAGTTAGAAGCCTAGACCCTGGCACCAGGCAGTCTGGGTTCAGACCTCAGCCCCATCACTTACTGATGAGCTTGATCACCACTCTCCACCTGTTTCCCAGTTTAGAAACAGAACAGGACCAGCGTGAGGAGCAAATGAGTAAGTCCTCACGCAGCACGGAGCCCAGGGCGGTACACGGTGGGATTCGAGTTGCTGGATGGTCAACGAGCAGATGTCCTCGGAGGTCAGAGGAGGATCTTTTAAACCAGACCACATTCAAATCAGACCTCTGGGGAATCTTTAATGAGAAAATTGTGCCTTTCCAGAACAACCAGGAAAATTAGTGCCCAGACTCCTGAACGTCTGTATTCTGCCTTGAAACCAAATAATCTTCTAGAAACCTGGATTTGCCCTCAGACTGGGGACAGCAAGAGGCGGGCTTGTCTCCACTGGGAATATGGGTGGGGGAATAACATAATTGTCTTCACGGGGATCTGGGAAGGGGCCAGTGAACCAGAGACCCTAAAGACAGGAAGGACCTTGGGGCTGTGGTAGTAGTTACAAGTCAGGGCTCTGGGGCCAGACCTGGGTTCAAACCCCAACTCCACCATTTCCAGTTGTGTGACCTTGAGCAAGCTTCTTTCCCTGTCTAAGCCTGTTTCCTCACCTGTAGAATGAAGATAATTGCAGAGTGGTTGTAAGGCACAAATTTCCTAAAATACACATCCATCTATATATGCGAGCTTCCCCCTTGACTCAGCGGGTAAAGAATCTGCCTGCAATATAGGAGACACAGATTCGATCCCTGGGTTCAGAGGATCCCCTGGAGAAGGAAATGGCAATCCACTCCAGTATTCTTGCCCCGAGAATCCCATGGACAGAGGAGCCTGGCGGGGTACAGTCCATGGGGTCCCAAAGAGTCGGACACAACTGAGCGACTAAGCACACACAAAAGCAGCATCATAGGGATGTGAGTTGCCTTCGTTCATCCTATTGCCGTCACCCGGGGTGAGGGCAGTCTGAAATCCTCAATGCTGGTGAGGTTTGCAGACCGGCCCTCGGAGGTGGAGGGACCAGACTAAGTATATTAACCCCAGGGGCCCAGAGAGAAGCCACTATGCCCCAGAGCCCCGTCCAACGCCCGCGACTGGGATGGACGCATGGTTCCGTGTTCTGGTTGCACAGCACTGGCTTGGGGCTCAGCCCTCTGCTGCTCTGACCAGAACCTCCCAACCCCACAGACTCCGGAGATTGCCAACAGCCAAGCTTCTTGCTTTGTTAATGTCTCCTTCACTGTGATGGGGGAAAAAAATAATAATAATGTGCTCTTGTCCTGCTGGAATCCTCATTTCCAATCCCAGGGCAAGGTCCTCCGCAAACCTGGAAAATCAACCGCTCGCACTAGGACCTTCACATCCCTGCTGCACAGAAACCCAGCCGAACAGGGAGGCAGCCAGCTGAGTGCCGTCTTGGGTCCCATCCACAAACTCTGGGAGATGTAGAAAAGCCCCGCAAATGGCACAAGGATTCCACAACAGCAGTGAAATAGCCTGTGATTAAACTGAGATGCCAAAATCAATATACAAAGAGTGTGATTAAAAGACAAGCATGGTTGGCACCAGAGCCTCGCTTTTAATTGAGCCTGTGCCTACATTTTTACACGCAACAAGGAAATTAATGACAGCTTGATAAACCTTCAAGAAAAATTAATTACCCCTGCTGCGTGCCCCTCCTCTGTGCTCTGGGTTTAACCTGCACGTTCCCTCCCCACCCCCTACCCCTTGAAGGGCCCTGGGGTTGCTGATTATATTACTATACCCGAGGCTGCAGCATTCAAACAGCCCCAGCTCCCCTGGAGGCTCTGTGTGAGTGTGTTTTCTGGGCCCCTCTGCACAGATGCAGCCCCAGGAAGAAAGAGCCAACAAGTGTTTACTGTAGAAGGAGAAGGAAACAGACAGGATGGGGGTCTGCACAGAGTGGGGACAGGGCTGATGCACTGCGTGGTCTGCCGCGCGGCTTCCCCTGGGACTAGACTGTTTTCCCAGAGGATAGGGAGCGGGGAAGGGAGAAGGGGTGAAGGTGGGGTGTCAGCAGAGGCAGAACTAAGCAGGGCGTGCTGGCTTTTGAAGCAACATGTGGATAGGGGGTGGGACATGACCAGGGGCTTCCAGAGTCCCTGGGTGCAGGGCAGAGGCTCCAAGAAAAGAGATGATGGGAACACAGGGGAAACAGGGGATAAAAATTCATCAGCACCCCACCCCCACCCCTAGGCAGTGCGAGGTGGACTTTCTGTGGGAGAAGGACAACAGCCTTGCAGGCAAGTCTAAGACGTACTGCTGAACAGACCCCGAGAACCAAGAGTCGGGGATACAGGCGTGGGGAGAGGACGTGAGCACGCAAGGGCTGTGAGCATTCTCTGCAGCGACCAAAGGGAGACCAAGTAAGTGACAGAGACCCACGGGTTCCCGCGTGCTGGCTCTGAAGGAAGGAACAGATTGAAGAGGCNGTCTAAGACGTACTGCTGAACAGACCCCGAGAACCAAGAGTCGGGGATACAGGCGTGGGGAGAGGACGTGAGCACGCAAGGGCTGTGAGCATTCTCTGCAGCGACCAAAGGGAGACCAAGTAAGTGACAGAGACCCACGGGTTCCCGCGTGCTGGCTCTGAAGGAAGGAACAGATTGAAGAGGCTCTATCTTGAAAGCAGGACTCCATCTTGGGCCGGACTGTGGACTTTGAGCTATGTGCCCAGTATCTATGGAAACGACATACCACCTGGAAAACCAGACCCACCCCCCCCCA
>SJYA01014845.1:0-10214 GCA_006410615.1 Neotragus moschatus
TGCTGTATCCCAATATTGCCATATTTACAAATTCTTCCTGTCCTCCAGTTTTAGCTCAAAGCCACTTTCTCCCAGCAGCTGCTCTTGGCCATCCATTCCTGACCCCACACTGAAATGAACTCCCTTACCTTCACTGTTATAATACAGAACTTTCAACATGCTTTTTTGCATACCTCTAATTTTCTCCTGTAATTTTGGGCTCTATTTCATTATGCTGTGTTTTCAATGTGTTGCATACTTTTGGAAAGCAGAGCTCAGGATTCATTCTTTTTGTACTCGTCATTCCATTCAGCAAAGTTCATTGTGTAAAGGGAGTCCTCCAGTCATGTGGTGATGAAGAATGAACATATTTATACCACTCATGACATTTTTATTTTACGAATACCAACACATTAGGGGGAAGGGCAAGTTAGATGTCAAGCTTTTCAATGAAAATGATAATATTTAACAAAGCCTCTATATTCTGTATTTTTCAGGTTGAGACACAAAAGTTATGGTGACATACAGAAAGGAAGTTCAGATTACACAGAGGGAAAAAAGAAAACTCCTCAGTGCTGTAAATATAAGTCTTTTTTTTTGAAAATTTCTACATCCATCAGTTCAGTCAGTCAGTTGTGTCTGAATGTTTGCGACCCCATGGACTGCAGCACGCCAAGCCTCCCTATCCATCACCAACTCCAGGAGCTTGCTCAAACTCATGTCCATCGAGTCAGTAATGCCATCTAACCATCTCATCCTCTGTCGTCCCCTTCTCCTCCTGACTTCAATCTTTCCCAGCATCAGGGTCTTTTCCAGTGAGTCAGTTCTTTCCATCAGGTAGCCAAAGTATAGGAGCTTCAGCTTCAGCATCAGTCCTTCCAATGACTATTCAGGACTGATTTCCTTTAGAATTGACTGGTTTGACCTCCTTGCAGTCCACGGGACTCTCAAGAATCTTCTCCAACACCACAGCTCAAAAGCATCAATTCTTCGGCGCTCAGCCTTCTTAATGCTTTTACTTTCACATCCATACATGACTACATCCTACATCCGTAGTAACAGGAAAAGGACCAAGAGTCCTTTAGAGATAGAATCACTTCCCAGTAAATATGAAAATGTGCTCTTGACTTCTTTGGAATCATTTCTAGTGAATAATGAATACCCTTGAAAGAATATGCTGCAGTTTGTTTTAAGCACAGCTAAAATATAAATAAAAACAAATGCATTGTATACTCTGTACCTCTGTGTTTTTTTTGTTTTTGTTTTTTTTTTTTCCCTTTCTGTCCTGAGGAGAAGGGGAGATGTGGAATGTTGGGAATTATTTATAAAAGTAGCACACATTCCTCCCATTACCATGGAAAATACCTGACCCACAGTTGCCGCAGTCTGTTCACTGCTGTGGCTATACTATGGATAAAAGTGCCTATGCTTCCACAGCCTTCTGGGCTTACCACACAACTCTGGGTAAGCAAAGCTGTATGGTTTTCAAAGCTGTCATCTTTAGTAGATTTACAGACACAAAGCGATTGTCATTAAATTTTGTCAGTGACCCTGAGCTGGGAATCATTTCAAACTTACCCTCTCAGCCAGGAGTGGGCAAAAGTCTCAGGAGCAATTAGGAGCAAATAACAAAATTAGGTTCCGTAGCACAGGGTAAAAGGTGAGTGGAAGAGAACTGAAGTTCTGATTCGGTAATGTTAGGTAATTTAGATCCCACTAAAGAATTATTTCTTCTTTGCTGGCAGTCCTGCAATTACTCAGCAGGGTCAGCTGCTGGCAATATTAACACAGTCAGCCTTCTGGAACTTGGGGGGTGTAAAAATCACTGCAGGATCTTGTTAGAATGAAGATTCTGAGGTGGCACTTCTGAGCTGCAGTCTAAGGTTCCACATTTCTCTTTTTTCCTCTTTGCTTTTCAAATTTCTCTCTTTCTTTTTAATTAAATAACAATTAATTAATTAAAATGCAACACAACTATATTTTAACACACAACCAAAATTAAATTGATGGCAATAAAATACGGTATTTCGTTTGCATCGCATGACAAGTGGTTAACATCCTTAATCATAAATGCATTCTTAAAAACCAGTAACAAAAAACACTGATATACCAAGCCAAATAATAAAAAAAAGAGAGAGAAGAAAATGTAATAGCACAACTGACTAGCAAGGATTAAGCATATATGAAGATGATTGAGCTGAACAANATTTGCATCGCATGACAAATGGTTAACATCCTTAATCATAAATGCATTCTTAAAAACCAGTAACAAAAAACACTGATATACCAAGTCAAATAATAAAAAAAAGAGAGAGAAGAAAATGTAATAGCACAAGTGACTAGCAAGGATTAAGCATATATGAAGATGATTGAGCTGAACAATAACAGAAGAAAAGGAATTTATTTATAATATCATATTACCAAAGATCAAATATCTAACATTTGTACAGTTTTAGGAAACAGACTCATGTAAACACTAGGGAACAAAATTGATGCGGTCCTATTTGTATAGTAGGGGAAATTTAGTTTGGATTCAAACTATAAACTTTGGATATCTTGAATATCTTTAGTCCTATAAGTTCCAATTTATTGGAGTTATTTTGACAAATTATTTGGATAAATTTACAGTTTATATATTGATAATGTCCACTGCCTATCTCTCCTTTTTTAAATTGAAGAATAGTTGAGTTACAATAATGTATTGGTTTCAGGTGTACAATGTAATTTCATATTTTTATAGACTATACTGCATACTGCATAGACAGTAATTATAAAATATTGACTATTTTCCTTGTGCTGTACATTGCATCCTTGTAACTTAGTTATTGTATACCTGGTAGTTTGTATCTCTTGAACCCCTTCACCTATCTGCCCTTCATCCTACCTCTGTCCCATCTCGTAATCACTAGTTTGTCTGAGATTCCAGATTTTAACTGGCTCCCAAGTAATGCTGATGCTACTGGTCCTTAAAATACTCTAATCAGAGTAACAAAGACCTACAGTTTCACTATCTATACAGCATTTGATGGCTACATGTGGATACTGAACCCTGAATTGAGATGTCCTCTTTCATTCGACACTTCTCCAATAGCATATTGGGCACCTACTGAGCTAGGGAGTTCATCTTTCACTGTCATATCTTCTTGCCTTTTCACACTGTTAATGGGGTTCTCAATGCAAGAAGACTGAACTGGTTTGCCATTCCTTTCTCCAGTGAACCACGGTTTCTCAGAATTCTCCATCATGACCCATCTATCTTGGGTGGCCCTACAGATCCATCTTGGGTGGCGAGGATCCCTTAAAAGAAATAGAGCAGCCCTCATAGTCAACAAAAGAGTCTGAAATGCAGTATTTGGGCACAAGCTCAAAAGTGACAGAATGATCTCTGTTCATTTCAAAGGAAAACCATTCAATATCACAGTAATCCAAGTCTATGCCCCCACCACTAATGCTGAAGAAGCTGAAGTTCCAGGGTTCTATGATGACCTACGAGACCTTCACACCAAAAAAAGATGAACTGGTCATTGTAGGGAACTAGAATGCAAAAGTAGGAAGTCATGAGATATCTGGAGTAGCAAGCAAGTTTGGCCTTGGAGAACAGAATGAAGCAGGGCAAAGGCCAACAGAGTTTTGCCAAAAGAACGCACTGGTCATAGCAAACACCCTCTTCCAACAACACAAGAGAAGACTCTTCACATGGACATCACCAGATGGTCAACACCTAAATCAGACTGATTATCTCCTTTGCAGCAAGAGCTGACTGTGGCTCAGATCATGAACTCCTTATTGCCAAATTCAGACTTAAATTGAAGAAAGTAGGGAAAACCACTACACCACTCAGGGATGACCTAAATCAAATCCCTCATGATTATACAGTGGAAGTGAGAAATAGATTCAAGGGATTATATCTGATAGACAGAGTGCCTGAAGAACTGTGGACAGAGGTTCATGATGTGGTACAGAAGGCAGTGATCAAGACCATCGTTAAGAAAAAGGAATGCAAAAAGGCAAAATAATTGTCTGTGGAGGCCTCACAAATAGCTGAGAAAAGAAGTGAAAGGCAAAGGAGAAAAGGAAACATATACCGATCTGAATGCAAAGTTCCAAAGAGGAGCAAGGAGAGATAAGAAAGCCTTCCTCAGTGATCAATGCAAATAAATAAGAGGAAAGCAATAGAATGAGAAAGACTAGAGATTTCTTTAAGAAAATTAGAGACACCAAAGGAACATTTCATGCAAAGATGGGCACAATAAAGGACAGGAAAGTTATGGACCTAACAGAAACAGAAGATTAAGAATGGGTGGCAAGAATACAGAAGAACTATACAAAAAAGGTCTTCAGGACCCAGATAACCATGATGGTATGGTCACTCACCTAGGGCCAGACATCCTGGAATGGGAAGCCAAGTGGTCCTTAGGAAACATCACTATGAACAAAGCTAGTGGAGGTGATGGAATTCCAGTTGAACGGTTTCAAATCCTAAAAGATGATGCTGTGAAAGTGTTGCACTCAATATGCCAGCAAATTTGGAAAACTCAGCAGTGGCCACAGGACTGGAAGAAGCCAGTTTTCACTTCAATCCCAAAGAAATGCAAAGCCAGAGAATGTTCAAACTCCCGCACAATCACACTTATCTCATGGTAGCAAAGAGATGCTCAAAATTCTCCAAGAGAAGCTCCAACAGTATGTAACTGAGAATTTCTAGATATTCAAGCTGGATTTAGGAAGGCAGAGGAACCAGGGATCAAATTGCCAACATCTGTTGGATTATAGGAAAAGCAAGAGAGTTCCAAAAAACATCTACTGCTTTATTGCCTACACCAAAGCCTTTGACTGTGTGGATCACAATAAACTGTGGAAAATTCTTAAGGAAATGGAAGTACCAGGCCATCTTACCTGCCTCCTGAGAAATATATCTGCATGCCAGTCAAGGAGATACAGAACCAGACATGGAACAACTGTCTGGTTCCAAATCAGAAATGGAGTACATCAAGGCCGTATATTTTCACCCTGTTTATTTAACTTATATGCAGAGTACATCATGAGAAACACTGGGCTGGAAGAAGCATAAGCTGGGGTCAAGCTTGCTGGGAGAAATATCAATAACCTCAGATATGCAGATGACAACACCCTTATGGCAGAAAGCAAAGAGGAACTGAAGAGCCTCTTGATGAAAGTGAAAGAGGAGAGTGAAAAAGTTGGCTTAAAACTCAACATTCAGAAAACAAATATCATGGCATCTGGTCATATCACTTCATGGCAAATAGTTAGGGAAATAGTGGAAACAGTGACAGACTTTATTTTCTTGGGCTCCAAAATCACTGCAGATGGTGACTGCAGCCATGAAATTAAAAGACTCTTGCTCCTTGGTAGGAAAGCTCTGACCAATGTAAACAGCATTTTAAAAAGCAGAGACATTACTTTGCTGACAAAGATAACGTATAGTCAAAGCTATGGTTTTTCCAATAGTCATGTATGGATGTAAGAGTTGGACTATAAAGAAAGCTGAGCACTGAAGAATGATGCTTTCAAGGTATGGCCTTGGAGAAGACTCATGAGAGTTCCTTGGACTGCAAGGAGATCAAACCAGTCAATCCTAAAGGAAATCAGTCCTGAATATTTATTGGAAGGACTGATGCTGAAGTTGAAGCTCCAATACTTTGGCCATTTCATGAGAAGAGTCGACTCATTAGAAAAGACCCTGATGCTGGGAAAGATTGAAGACAGGAGGAGAAGGGGATGACAGAGGATGAGATGGTTGGATGGCATCACTGACTCAATGGACATGAGTTTGAGCAAGCTCCGGGAGTTGGTGATGAACATGGAAGCCTGATGTGCTGCAGTCCATTGGGTGGCAAAGAGTCAGACACAACTGAGTGACTGTACTGAACTGAACTGATAAGTGTAAAATACACTTCAGGTATTTTACAAATGAAATTTAAATACCACAAATTATCCTATATAAAGTGTACAATCAGTAGTTTTTAGTATGTGCACACAATTTTATAACCATCACAACCACCTAATTCCAAACACAGTTTTTATCATCACAGAAACTCTATACTTTAGCTGTCATCCCCATTTCCACTTTCTTTCTGCCACTGGCAACCTACTTTGTAGGTTTTCTTTTTAAAGGAAAAAAATCATATACTTCCTTTCTTTATTGTTGTTGTTCAGTCACTCAGTTGTGTCCAACTATTTGCAGCCCCATGGACTGCAGCACTCCAGGCTTTTTGTCCTTCACCATCTCCCATGGTTTGCTCAAACTCATGTCCATTGAGTCAGTGATACCATCCAACCATCTCATCCTTTGTCGTCCCCTTCCCCTCCTGCCTTCAATCTTTCCCAGCGTCAAGGTCTTTTCCAATGAGTCAGTTCTCATCAGGTGGCCAAAGTATTGGGATTTCAGCTTCAACACCAGTCCTAATGAATATTCAGGACTGATCTCCTTTGTGATGTCCTGTTTGATCTCCTTGATCTCTCAAGAGTCTTCTCCAACATCACAGCTCTAAAGCAGCAGTTCTTCGGTGTTCAGCCTTCTTTACAGTCCAACTCTCACACCCATATGTGACTACTGGAAAAACCAGAGCTTTGACTAGATGGACCTTTGTAGGCAAAGTAATGTCTCTGGCTTTGTAACATGCTGTCTAGGTTTTTCATAGTTTTTATTCCAAGGATCAAGCATCTTTAATTTTGTGACTGCGGTCACCATCTGCAGTGATTTTAAAGCCCCTCAAAATAAAGTCTGTCCCTGTTTCCATTGTTTCCCCATCTATTTGCCATGGAGTGATGTGACCAGATGCCATGATCTTTGTTTTTTGAATGTTGATTTTTAAGCCAGCTTTTTCACTCTCTTCTTTTATCTTCATCAAGAGGCTCTTTATGGAGAAGGAAATGGCAAATCACTCCAGTCTTGTTGCCTGGAAAATCCCATGGAAGTGAAACCTGGTTAGCTGCAGTCCATGGGGTCACAAAGTGTCTGGCATGACTGAGAAACTAACACTTTGACTTAGCATTTTGTATGTATTAGGATCATGTCATCTGCAAACAGTGACAGCATTGCTTCATTCTTTGAAATTTGAATATCTTGTATTTTTCTCATCTGATTGCTCTTACTAGGACTTATAGTGCTATGTTGAATAGAAGTGGTGAGAATGGCACCACTGTTCAGCATGGCTTTGGGAGTCCTGGCCACAGCAATCAGAGAAGAAAAAGAAATGAAAGGATTGCAGATTAGAAGAGAAAAGGAAAGTTCTCACTGTTTGCAGATGACATGATCCTCTACATAGAAAATCCTCAATATTCCACCAGAAAATTACTGGAGCTAATCAATGGATATGGTAAAGTTGCAGGATTTAAACTGATATGCAGAGATCCCTTGCATTCCTATACACTAACAGTGAAAAATCAAAAGAGAAAATGAAGGAAACAATTCCATTCTCCACTGCAATGTAAAGAATAAAATACTTAGGAATAGATTTACCTAAAGAAACAAAAGACTTGTATACAGAAAAGTATAAAACACTAATGAAAGAAATCAAAGATGACACAAATAGATGGAGAAACATACCATATTCTTGGGTTGGAAGAATCAATACAGTGAAAATGAGTATACTATCCAAAGCAATCTATAGATTAAATGCAATCCCTATCAAACTACCAATGTTATTTTTCACAGAAGTAGAATAAAAAATTTCAAAATTTGTATGGAAACAGAAAAAGACCCTGAATAGCCAAAGCAATCTTGAAAATGAAGAATGGAACTGGCGGAATCAGCCTGTCTGACTTCAGACTATACTGCAAAGCTACAGTCATCAAGACAATATGGTACTGGCACAAAGACAGAAATATAGATCAGTGGAACAAAATAGAAAGTCCAGAGGTAAATCCATGCACCTATGGACACCTTATCTTTGACAAAGGAGGCAAAAATATACAATGGAGAAAAGATAGTCTCTTTAAGTGGTGCTGGGAAAACTGGTTGATTACATGTAAAGGATTGAAACTAGAACACTTTCTAATACCATACACAAAAATATACTCAAAATGAATGAAAAAGCCTAAATGAAAGACCAGAAACTATAAAATTCTTAGAGGAAACTATAGGCAGAACACTTCAAAATAAATCACAACAAGATCCTTTATGCCTAACCTCATAGAGTAATGGAAATAAAAGCAAAAATAAAGAAATGGGACCTAATTAAGTTTAAAAGCTTTTGCACAACAAAGGAAACTATAAGCAAGGCAAAGTGACAGCTCTCAGAATGGGAGAAAATAATAGTGAATGAAACAACTGACAATTAATCTCCAAAATATACAAGCAACTTATGCAGCTGAATACCAGAAAAATGAACAACGCAATTAAAAAGTGGGCCAAAGACCTAAACAGACATTTCTCTAAAGAAGACATACAGATGGCTAATAAACATATGAAAATATGCTCAGTATCACTCATTAGAGAAATGCAAATCAAAACCACAATAAGGTATCATCTTACACAGGTCAGAATGACCATCATCAAAAAGTCTACAAACAATAAATACTGGAGAGGGTGTGGAGGAAAGGAAACCCTCTTACACTGTTGGTGGGAGACCAAACCACAGCAGCCACTATGAGAACAGTGTGGAGAGTCCTTAAAAAAGTGAGAGTAGAATTTCCATATGACCCAGCTGTCCTGCTGCTGGGCATACACCCATAGGAAGCCAGAATTGAAAGAGACACATGTACCTCAGTGTTCATTGCAGCACTGTTTACGATAGCTAGGACATGAAAGTAACCTAAATGTCCACAGACAGATTTAAAAAGTTGTGGTACATATATACAATGGAATATTATTCAGCTATAAAAAGGAACACATTTAAGTCTGTTCTAATGAGGTGGATGAACCTGGAGCCTCTTATACAGAGTGAAGTAAGTCAGAAAGAGAAAGAGAAATACTGTATATTGTCACATGTATATGGAGTTTAGAAAGATGGTAAAGAAATCCTACCTGCAGGGCAGCAAAGGAGACAGATGTAAATAATAGACTTTGGGACTCAGTGGGAGAAGGTGAGTGTGGGATGATTTGAGAGAATAGCATTGAAATGGTACATACCATATTAAAATAGATGGCCAGTGCAAGTTTGATGCATGAAGCAGGGCACCCAAAGCCAGTGCTCTGGGACAACCCAAAGGGATAGTTTGCGGAGGGAGGGGGAAGGGGGCTCAGGATGGGGGGTACACATGTATACCTGTGGCAAATTCATGTTGTACGGAAAAAGCCATCATAATATTGTAAAGTAATTATTCTCCAATTAAAATAAATTTTAAGAAAAGAAAAAAAAGAGGCTCTTTAGTTCCTCTTTACTTTCTGCCATAAGCATGATGTTATCTGCATATCTGAGGTTATTGATATTTCTCCCTGCAATCTTGATTCCAGCTTGTGCTTCATCTAGCCCAGCATTTTGCTTGATATACTCTGCATGTAATTTAAATAAGCAGGGTGACAGTATATGACCTTGTCATACTCCTTTCCCAATTTGGAACCAGTCCATGGTTCCATGTCCAGTTCTAACTGCTTCTTCTTGACCTGTATACAGGTTTCACAGGAGGCGGGTAAGGGTCAGATAACCACGATGGTATAGCCAGACATCTTGGAGTGTGAAGTGGGCCTTAGGAAGTGTGGCTATGAATAAAGCTAGTGGAGGTGATGTAATTTCAGCTGAACTATTCTAAATCCTAAAAGAAGATGCTGTTAAAGTATTGCACTTAATATGCCAGCAAATTTGGAAAACTCAGCAGTGGCCACAGAACTGGAAAAGGTCAGTTTTCATTCCAATCCCCACCAAAATATCTTTTTTGTGTAGTTCTTCTGTGTATTCTTGACACCTCTTCTTAATATCTTCTTCTTCTGTTAGATCCATACTCTTTCTGTCTTTCATTGTGCCCATCTTTGCATAAAGTGTTCCCTTGGTATCTCTCATTTTCTTGAAGAATTTGCNCCAAAATATCTTTTTTGTGTAGTTCTTCTGTGTATTCTTGACACCTCTTCTTAATATCTTCTTCTTCTGTTAGATCCATACTCTTTCTGTCTTTCATTGTGCCCATCTTTGCATAAAGTGTTCCCTTGGTATCTCTCATTTTCTTGAAGAATTTGCCTGTTCTGGGTATTTCTTATAAATTGGATCATACAATATGTGACATTTTGAATCTGGCCCCTTTCTTTTAGCTTACTGTTGTCAAGATTTATCCTTGTT
>SJYA01014846.1:0-10113 GCA_006410615.1 Neotragus moschatus
TCTTCTTGCTATTCTCTGGAACTCTGCATTCAGATGCTTATATCTTTCCTTTTCTCCTTTACTTTTTGCCTCTCTTCTTTATATCTGTTCATTTGAAGTCTAAGGAGATCTGGACTTGATTAAACAACTGTACAACAGCCCTCACCAGAGATGACAGTTGCTTATTATAGAATTTCTGCTTTCTGGAGAGAAGCGAGAAACAGGAAGGCTTGTCTGAAGGACACAGACCAACCTGAAAAGTTTTCTCTCTATCAACTGCTGCTCGTGCCTGAGCATCACCTGCTCTTGGGAAGCCTCAGTAACCCAGCTGACTACACATTCATTCTTTTGGGTGTTTCCAAAGCACCTTGCACACTGCTTGGCCATGACTTTGTTAGGAGTGGGGACAAATGATTGGGAGCTGGAAGGGCAGCCTCTGGAGCCAGGCTATCTAGGTTCACACTTGGTTTATTAGCTAGCAGAGTGAGCATAGGATTGATACTTAGCCATCATGTTTCTGTGCCTTGGTTTACTTCACTGGGCTGGCTCACTTAACTTCCGTATGCCTCAGGATGCTTTAGAGATGGTTAAAATGATTTGATATATAAAGTACTTAGAACAGAACCTGCTGCTGCTGGTGAGTCGCTTCAGTCGAGTCCAACTCTGTGCGACCCCAGAGATGGCAGCCCATCAGGCTCTGCTGCCCCTGGGATTCTCCAGGCGAGAACACTGGAGGGGGTTGCCATTTCCTTCCCCAACACATGAAAGTGAAACGTGAAAGCGAAGTCGCTCAGTCGTGTCCGACTCTTTGCGACCCCATGGACAGCAACCCACCAGGCTCCTCCGTCCTTGGGATTTTCCGCAAGAGTACTGGAGTGGGGTGCCACTGCCTTCTCTGGAACAGACGGGTTAATACTTTATGGTAGCTATATTATAATAAAAGACTAACAGAAAGTCAAGCACAACTCAGAGAAGACAATGGCACCCCACTCCAGTACTCTTGCCTGGAAAATACCATGGATGGAGGAGCCTGGTAGGCTGCAGTCTCTGGGGTCACAAAGAGTCAGACAGGACCGAGCAACTTCACTTTCACTTTCATGCATTGGAGAAGGAAATGGCAACCCACTCCAGTGTTCTTGCCTGGAGCATCCCAGGAATGACAGAGCCTGGTGGGCTGTCATCTATGGGGTTGCACAGGGTTGGACACAGCTGAAGCGACTTAGCAGCAGCAGCAGCAGCAAGCACAACTATATGGATCCCACGCTCCCCAATCAGTCTGTCTTCTGGGGAATTTGTCATGGTACAGCCCTGAACTTGAGTGAGCAGAGAAAGCACAGAGATGCCACAAGCCAGATTTTGGATTGGGCTGCAGGTCAGGGAGCTGGGAGACATTGGTGCCATAAAAGTTTGTGACAGCGGCAGCTGCAGAACAGCACCCCTTACCCCCAGCCAGCGAAGCCTGCTAACTCTTGTACCGGGGCCATGCTGAGTTTGCAGCAAGTTGGCCTGGGGGAAGTTTGGTGCCATCAGCCCTGCAGGACCAGTGCCATGCCCACGTCTTACCTGCCTGCCCACCCTCTGGGTTGGCATTCCAGGGTCCAGGTCAACCTCTGTCCTAACTCTGTCCATCAACATTTACCTGACTTGCATCCATCCCATGACCCCGCTCTGTGTCCTGTCAGGGCACTGTTGGCTAAGAGTTCAGAATGCTTCCCTTCACTCCTCCTAAACAACACAGTAATGACTGTGATGTCCTTTGTTCATATTGATGTTTATGGTATTTGAGTTTCCTCCTGCAGTGGGCATGAGGGTTGATCATCCTATTTTGGAGGTGAGGAAATTTAGGTACAGAGAGAATACATCATCTGCTAATAAATGGAGGCAAATCATGAAGCCAGGACCCAGGTCCAGAGTGTTTCACTGGAGTTGGAGAACTTTTCTTTCCATTATATTGCTGTTGATTTCACGGGTTTCCACGTTTTCCCACTGGTGACTGTGGCAAAAAGAAAAGGGTATCTGGAGATCAGAAACATCTTCCAGTGCCCTTCTACCAAGCGTAACACGTGAAAGTCTGTTCTGTGTACTCCCAGGGTCACCTGTCACACTTGAGACACAGCTACACATTAGTCAAACCTCCACTCCGATCAGCATCAAAGGCTGTAGGCAAAGCAGCCATGTGGACGCAACTTTGGTCTGGAGGAGTCTGGAAGAAGACCCTGACCAGAGAAATTTGCAGCAGGATGCAGTTACATTCCACAGAGATACACGTTACTTATGTGACCACCCTTTCCCAGGCAATGTGCCCCTGCCACAGAGTGCCCTGAATTCACTTCTCAGTTTGGTAAAACCCCACACCCAGTGAGCCCACAACCCTGCTGCTCACCTCCGCCACACTGCACACTGCACCCTTCCCAGCCGCTGTGGGTCCAGATGAACAAGGAGTCCTGGGGTTTTTCTGGTTCACTTTGATTTTCAGCGGTGTAGTTTACAGGAATGGTGTATTCATAATGAATTCCGTAATTTTGGTCATGAAATAACAACACCTGCATCAGCAGCAAAATAAAAGGCCACTTTGAAACAGAGCAAAAGCCCACAGGACTGCTGAATTTGTAAGCCAACCCGTGTTGTGGCTGTCTTCCCACCAGGGATAGCCCTTTCTTTGAGGGGTTTCAAAACAGGTTCATTCCAGGGGCACTCCTTTATTTCAGTTTTGGTTTCCACAGATACTCAAGTCGGGGGCTGGAGCATATGTAAACCATTGGCAGGGAGCTCTGCTCTTTTCCACTGGAGAGAGGACTGGTTTAGATGAGGGACTTGGGGATAAGCCAGTCTGAGTGCTCTAACTGCACTTTACATGCTCCACGTAATCACCCTCAAAACTGCCCTTGTGGGTGAGAAAGACACAAATATACTGCTTTTTCTAAACAGGCATCTAAACAAGTAGGGTGACTCCTTTGAAAATGAATGCCACTCAACACTCCCTGAGCACCAGTCACTGCCATGTGTAAGGCAGGCTCCAGGTTGCACACAGCCCCTACAAGGGAACTTTGTGGATGCCTGTCAAGGATGGGAGCTAGGATCACAACAATGCCCACAGGGTGGCACAGGCCTGGCACGGGGCTTAAAGCTGGCAGTGAGGTATGGGGGAGCCATGATCCCACAGCTTGGGGACCCTGGGGTCTGAAATCCTGGCAAGTGGGCAGGTGGAGGGGCCTTCTCTTAGTTTGGTAATGCATTTGGCAAGCCTAGTAAGCACAGAGGTTCTCTATGGGCTTTATTTTTCGGTGTGCACTTAATGGAGCAAAAGAAGCCCTCTTGTGGGAGCTTCAGATGGTCTGGCTGTTGGTGGTACATCTTCAGCCCAGGCTTGGAACCGGGTGCCACTCCTGGGTCTAAGCAGCCAGCAATTTCACTTCCAGGCTGCGGTTCTGGGACAGCCGGTCAGCGGGAGCTGGAGGCAGAAGGTGCTCCATCTGACCAGAAAGAGGCCAGGCAGACTGTGTGCCAGACGACAGGAGTTGCTCTCCTGCCCAAGCATCTCCCAGCCCTCCTAAGGCTGGAGTTGCAGGGTGGGGGTGGGGTGCTAAGAGCAGCCCAAACTGAATAAACATCCACTGCTCCAAGAAACAGACTTGCAGTAATACATTTGGAAAAATGCCTCCAGTTAAAAAAAAAAAAAAAAAACAACTCTTTAAAAGAGATCTTTATTATCTCAGTATGGGAATAAGACTGGTGAATTGAGAATCCATATGAAACCAATTTCATGCAATTTTGTAGCCACGTATAATTTGCGTGTGCATGTACGTAATTGGTTTCAAATGCAGGTCCCCATGGCTCTATGGGCACTCCTGACCTCGCAAGCAATGAGCACACCTCAGTTAGGGGACAATGGATTTCCCTTCAGAGGAAGACGGGCTCCTCTCATTTCCAGGTTTAGAAACTGGAAGTAACTAGCAATCATATTTCAAGAGAGAAAAGTGATTAATGTTCAAGAAGGCAGGAACTTCAGCTGCAGCAGTTGTCGCATTCCCTGAGTTTTGTTTATCATGGTCTGAATGAATCCAGGCTGTACATTTGCTTTAATGGGCTGACAATTCACTCACAGTTTATGCAAGCTTTTGGGAAAGAAGGGAAATAGACCCATCTTAGTGTTTGCTAGAAAAGCAACTTCATGTGCTAACAGGTGATACTGCTATCTTGGGTTTTATCTTGTCTTTCGCTTCCTCTTTTAGTCCCTCTGAATGACTGCTTTTAACTCAGGACAGGAGGATTTGTTCCAGTGTCTTAGATCAGGAAATAATCTAATCACAGAGAAGTGGCTTAGGTACAGGCTTTCCCGATGGCTCAGCGGGTAAAGAATCTGCCTGCCATGCAGGAGACATAGCAGATGTGGATTCAATCCCTGGATCAGGAAGCTTCTCTGGAGAAGGAAATGGCACCCTACTCCAGTACTCTTGCCTGGAAAATCCCATGGACAGAGGAGCCTGGTGGGCCACAGTCCACAGAGTCTCAAGAGTCAGACACAACTGAAGGCATAAGTGTGCACAGGATCTTAGGTCCCAGAAATCAACTTTCAAACGTGTATCTGTGGTAGCTTTAGTGTGTGGATTGTTGCACCATGTCAGCCATGGGAAAGAGCTCCTTTTGCTCTTATTGGAAACTGTAACAGGCTTAGGGCCATCGTGGGGACATCTCTGCTCACTCGCAAAGCTCGTCTCCTCAGGAGATTCTTACTGAGAGGTGGCCTGGGAATCTCTCAGGTATCACCTAATCTTAAACAGATGCCGGCTGCCAGAGACTGCAAATTAATGGGGGTGATAAGAACTTCCACGTAGAGACTTCGGGCGACCTGGAGGACAAACTGTGCTTTGATTAGGACACACAAGCTGTCACAATCCCCATTCCTTGGAAGACATGGAATCAGTCATTATGAGCTAGCCAAAGTTAGCCATGAGAACTCCTGAACCCTGAGAAGGCAATGGTGGCATTCTTTTCCCTAGAGGTCTTTCACAGTCTTAAAAGGGAGTATAACCAAACATTTCAGTGGTTTGCATGTGGTTCCTGAGACAACATGTAAGACCAGAGTGCCCTGATCTGACCCAACTCCACCGATTTCTTGAGACCATCTGGAGAGTAAATAGTCCAGCAGAATTTCTGTCTCAATTCCTGAAGGCTTGTTGCAAGCTGAGTCTGGAAAACCTGAGTGGTGTCGATTTGGAAACAGAGTCAACAGTTTGTTTCCAAAAGGTAGTTTCTGATGTAATTATACAAACTGGGGGGCAAATCTAAGCCACCTGATAGGAAAACAGACTTTGAATGGGACTGTCTGCTTAATGATGCCGGGTCTCCCTGGAGGCCACATGACTAAGCATTTCCATCCTGGAGGTGGTTCCTTTTGAAAAAGATGGGAGTTCTGCCAGTAAAGAGCCAAGGCAGAATTTTGAGAGGGCAGCATTTTGAAGCATGTGGCAAAAAGGATTATACAAGGAAAAAACCAAGAGACATACTGGAGCAGCAGGTGGCCAGGTAAACCACCAGAAACCAGATGCACCTCCTCCCATAGGGCCCTAGGGAAGAAGTCAACTGGTAGACCTCTTGGACCCAACCAACTGAGGACAAATACAAAAGCGCAGCAAATTACCATCAGATGCAGCGGCATTTTGGTTGGTCCCTTGGCAGAAATTTTCTCCCACAGGCCCCTTCGAACGTAGCGGATGGTTGTGCCTGCAATCTGGAACTCTCCGGGGAGCTCTATCTTCCAGTCACTGTTGATGGATCTCTTACTGGAGTCTTTGAGAGCTAGAAAGAAAATGGAATACCACAGAATTGGGGGAGTCAGCCTGTCTTTGAAGGGCGTCTTGAGGGGTGTCTTGAGGGGCGGGTCAGGGCTCTCATGTTCCGCCTCCACAGGGGAGAAGAGGGAGGCCTGCCCTGAGAGAAAGGGAGCTTTCTCTGAGAACAGAAGACTGGCTCACGGGGCAGAGAACGGCTCCTGACCCCAGGTCCCTGAGCGCCTCGACTTCTGCGCCTCAGAGTGCGGACTGATGTCTCAGAACCAGCTCACACGGAGCGGGTGTGGGGAAGAGTGCCAGAGGACGCAGACAGCCACACACAGCCCTATCGTATTTCACTAGACTTACAGAGTAGAGGGTTTTCTGCCGGATGAATGGATTCTATTTCAACATGTCCAAGTCTCCAAAACAGGTTTTGCAGCTTTAGCAAAATTCATCATTCATTTCACTCTTACCTACCTGGGGCTTTTTAGAGGGCAGCCTAACTCTAGTGTCCCTTAAGGATGTGAGAGCCCCAGATGAGTGAAGTAGATGCTCCTTCAAGAAGCAAGTGCCCTTAAAGACAGGAATTTCCCACCCTGAGCTGCTTGCAGACAGACGTGGCAGTAAGTCAGCGGATGTCTTGGGAGTGGCAGGGGCGCACCCACCCTCAGCTTCATGGCCTCTGCCAGTTTCACACTTGCTCTCTCAGTGTGTTGGAACTGACATGGAACTGACATTCTGCTGCCTGGCCATAGCAAAGATTTGGTTTTCCATACAAGCCATGTACTTATTATCATCCGGCTGCTCACCCATCATTTCTTTGTTTTTTCCTCACTTAGGCTTTAGAGTCATGTGGTTCTCATGAGAGAGCATTCTACAGTGAAATTCTGGGCTTTCTTGGTTTGTTTTGCTTTGTTATTCAGGAAAGTGAACAATGATTATAGAACCTACTCTGACATGTAAGAGAAGGTGGTAAACGAAAATAGTCAATAGCAAGTCTTCATGTCACTCAAAACATAAAACTCTCTGTGCACCCCAAGTCCAATGCCACATTCTTTGCCAGCACCCCTGAACCCTGCTCAGTCCAGAATCAGTGAAATCAGGTTCTCCACTCTTTGCTTATAAGGTCAGAAACAAAACGCCCACATATAATACCAGTCTTGGATAATGAGAGTTGAAACCCACAAGTAGTTTCCGTTAAGCCTGAGCCCACGAGCCCTGGGCTGGGTTAGGACCTGATGGGTCCAATCCTGGTCAGGCCACAAGCAGCTGGGGGTGCTGCCCTCTGCTTCCTGGTCTGCCGGGCACGGTGGTCCCGGCTGGCTTCCCTGCCCCGAGGGGGAGGTACAAGTTCAGCACTCCGCGTTTACAGGAACCACCAGGAGAAACCGAGGGCTCTGGGTAGGGCTGCCTCCCAGTAGGACAGCTTCCAGGAGGGGCGACACTCAGTGAGGGTGGCTGCCCAGTGCGTGGCTGTGGATTACAGGACTCCAGGAACAGCTTNCCTGCCCGGAGGGGGAGGTACAAGTTCAGCACTCCGCGTTTACAGGAACCACCAGGAGAAACCGAGGGCTCTGGGTAGGGCTGCCTCCCAGTAGGACAGCTTCCAGGAGGGGCGACACTCAGTGAGGGTGGCTGCCCAGTGCGTGGCTGTGGATTACAGGACTCCAGGAACAGCTTTGAAAAGAGAACACTCCACCATTTAGAACCCAATGTTCCCTTCAAAGAATTCTACCCAGTCTTGGGATCTCCTGGCTACTGGAAGAGAGCGAGTCTGTTGGGATACTCACAATTTCTGCTCCTTTTTCTCTTCCTCAGCTACCACCTGCAAGTCCCCATTTAAGGGGCACATTCTCTGGTTTAGCTTCTCCGTATGCTTTTACCCATTTGACCTTCCCAACAGTGCTCTAAGGTAAAGGATTACTGTCTTCTTTCTCACAGGTGAGGAAATGGGGGCACAGGGAGGTTCAATAACCTGCCTGAAGTCACACAGCTATTGTCACGTGGAGACCTGAGCCTAAACAGACCAAGGGCCCACATTCGTTAGGTTACAGCACAAGTCTAGAGTTTTATGACAGACACTGAAATGTGCAAATGTTATATTCTCCCAGAGAACACATTCCAACCTCAGATCACTGTGATGCCTCATGTTCTACAAATCCTCGTAAAAACACCTAAGCTTGTGGTTTTCCACAGCTTCCAGTGAACTACCAACCTACAAGTACTTTCGGCTATATTAGCTGTTGGGGTATCTAGCAACGGGTGCGTGGGTGTTCACTGCTCTTTCACTTCCTCTGAAGGTTTGGACAATTGTTTCCTTACCTCTTTCCGAGGGCTTTGTAGCTGGTGCTGAAGACACAGCTCCTGCCCTTGGTAGCTCAGGGTTTGAAAGCAAGGTGGGCGAGAAGACAGATAAACATGAGACACTTGTAAAAGCTCTGAGACAGAGGCCAGTCCAGGGCTCACGTGTGTGTGGGCAGAGACTGGGCCCGCTGGGGAAGGCCTTCTTGAGGAGAGGCCCAGAGCTGAGACGGCAGGAAAAGCAGAGAGCAGAGGCAGCTGGAGTGCCTGGCAGCTTGGACTTGCTCCCTGGCTCCTTGTTTAGCTCAGTTTCTGTGCAGAGTTTGGGGGGAGGGGGGAGGCACCCTGCCCATGAGGAGAAGCAAGAGGAGGTAGCAGAGAGGGGCTGCAGAGGTGGAGAAGGAGAGGGGAGGCTCACTGTCATTGTCACCGGGCTGGGGACGCTTGAGCGGGTTGAGAATCTCTGTAACTTGGAATCAGCAAGATGAGCAGAGTGAGTTTCTGTAAAGCTGGCTGCTGACCACCATCACTGTGGGGCCACCCCCAGAGCCCCTTTCCCTCACAGAGACCAGGGTACACTGGGGTGGCCCGCCCCTCCTGTCTCGGCCCGCGCTCGCGCCCCAGTCAACTCCTTCACTCAGTGCCCCTGGCCTTGCTCCACTTTAGGGCTTTTGAACTGTGGGGTTGGAGAAGACTCTTGAGAGTCCCTTGGACTGCAAGGAGATCCAACCAGTCCCCTAAAGGAGATCAGTCTTGGGTGGTCATTGGAAGGACTGGTGTTGAAGCTGAAACTCCAATACTCTGGCCACCTGTGAAGAGCTGACTCATTGGAAAAGACCCTGATGCTGGGAAAGATTAAGGGCAGGAGGAGAAGGGGACGACAGAGGATGAGATGGTTGGACGGCATCACCGACTCAATGGACATGGGTTTGGGTGCATTCCAGGAGTTGGTGATGGACATGGAGGCCTGGTGTGCTGCAGTTCATGGGGTCACAAAAAGTTGGACACAACTGAGCGACTGAACTGAACTGAACTGAGTGTGTTGCTTCCTGACATCTCTCTGTCCTTCTGAAAGTAACACCCTCCCAGAGGAGCTTCTGGGGATGTGTTCTTCCCCAGTCATGGGAGGCTGACCCTAAATTCCTCCTCAGCTCCAGAAGCAGGTCCACCACCCAACCTGGGACAGGAAGAGTCGACAGCAACACTTGCATTCACCTTGGGAAGAAGCCAGTCTCTTTCCCAAAGTTGCCCAGAGACTCGATCTAAGTCTGAGTCTGCCAGTATGTGGCAAGAGGCCCTCGGATGACAGCGCACTGAGGCAGGACAGCAGTGCCAGGATACAGGCAACATTTCCCACCGCTTTACGCCCCTGGGCCCAGCGGCACCTGAAGGCGATACTCAGAAACCGAGGACTGGGTTTAGCTTTCATATGTCACATTTGGAGGTTGGCTTTTGAAAAACATTAACCATGATAGAAACAGGGCAGAGTATGGATTTCTGGAAGTCGCCCTAGGATCCTTACTGACGTCAGCTTAGTACCCTCCGAGACTCAGAAAGGCACACTCCATCCAGGCCTTAAATTTTGTCTGGGACCCTGCCCTGTCTGGTACTTGTTCGGAGTGAGGTGGCTCTTTCTTACCTGGCCTTATTTCCAAGGTGCTTTAACAGGACTTATTGGATTATGAACTGAAAACCATGCCACCCTCGTGCCAAAAGGCAAGCATCAGGGAGATCAAGAGTGGGAAGAACTGGAAAAAGGGCAGGAGGGCACAGCTGAAGCCAATTATAACCCATCCACAGAGGTGTGGGGACCGCCTGAGGAAGCCCCATTTCTGTGGGCAGAGGGCGCCTGCCGTGGGTCCCCCCAGGAACAGAGCCTGTGGGCACTGGGCACGTGCCACCCTCTCACCACGAGGGCAGGGTCCTGTGGGGCGGTAGGGGTGAGGGGAGGAGACGTTTCCATAGGCGGTCCACAGGCTGGGCGGGGGAGGTCATAGAGGGGTGAATGTGGCCAGGAAAGATGGAGGGCAAGCGAGAGAGGCAGGCAGTGGCTCCCCGG
>SJYA01014848.1:0-10203 GCA_006410615.1 Neotragus moschatus
AGTCACACCCTGAAAAAGGAGATTCCTGGGGTTGAACACTAGACCGGCATCGTTGGCATCCACAAAGCACGCTCCACGCTAACCCGCTGGCATCCCCAGTGACTCTGTAAGATGCCCAGGTCTGAAAAACGGGGAAGCTGAGGCCCAAGGAGGCTCATCTAATTTATTTCAGTTCATACAGCCAGTAAGAAAGGAAAACGGAGAGCGCGGGCCTCCCAACTCCCAGTGTGGGGACTCATCCCAGGATGATATCCGTGTGGGGCCAAAGAGAGAGCCGTTCAAACGTCCCATGCCAACCCTCCCCAACTGCCACCATGGGTCTCCTGCTGGGTCACTGTCCTCTAGGCTGGGACCCTGGCTGTCCTCATTTACGGAGGGAAGGGCCCTGCGCCCAGGGGGCCATCTGAAAGAGAAAGAGTGACAACAGGGAGACCAAGTGTGTCCTACACAGGATAAAGCACTGGGGAGGCTGGAGGAAGGAGGACCTGGGTTAGCACGGAGGGCATGTGGCATCGGGAGTATGAACCCGCCCGTGGCCCCTGTGAGGTCTGGGCGGTGGGAGGATGCGACTCACAGGCCCTCTCTTTCCCCAAAGAGCAAGGAGAGCTTTAGTTACAGGGGCAATTCAGTTTAGATTTAAATATTAATAATAAAGACAAGATTCTCCCCGTGTCCCAGAGGAGGTCATCAAGGCCCAGAGGGCCAGCACCCCAGCCAGTGGTTGCAGGGGAGGTGGGGGATCCCAGGCTCATACTCTGGCATTCATGGGGGTCCTGGTCTTCCGCGGGTCTCCAGGGCCGGTTGTTGTAGAAGGGCGCGCAGCGCTCACAGTTGGGGCCGGCGGTGTTGTGTTGGCAGACGCAGACCTCGTGCACCTGGGGGTGGGGCCATCGCTCACCAGGAGGAACCATCACAGGAGCGTCCCAGGGACAGACTTGCCCTCTCTGCTCTGACCTTCCCGCTCGGCTTAGACCCCGGGATCCAGCTCGGGCCCCAGCTCCTCCAGCCTGCCTTGAGCTCCTCTGACACTCCCAGAGGCCGGCTTGTGTGGCGCACGTGTGCACGTGTGTACATACACGTGTGTTTGTAGGCATGCACATCTACACTGCCCCTCCTGCTGGGTTTTTAAAAGCCCGGTCCTTGCATTTGGCCATCCCCATACCGCCCAAAGCAAAACAGTGCCTGGAAGCTTGCTCACACAGCCTTGTTGGTAAACTGCAATTCTTGTGGGCCCTCTGGAGATTTAGATTCCAACAGGCTGTGACTGCAGTTGTTTGGCTAATGAGACTGTGATGATGAATTGTTACCAGACTCATTAAGGTACAGAAATAGAATAGCAACTGTGTGCTAATCGTCTTCCAAATTAAGCTCACCACCCACTGGCTGACATGGAGGACCTGCAGTGTTTGCTCCAGGCTCGCCCTCCGCTTGTTCCTAACAGCGCAGCTGAGCTGAACTGGCTGCTCCCTGTATAAGCCCCACTTCTCCCCACCTTGTGGCTGGTACTGCTGCTTTGCTTCCTTCCGAGAAGTCCCTTCTCGCTCTATTCACCAGCGAGATCCTGCCCAGCTGGAATGGCACATCCTTCATCAGGCCTGCCTGCCCCCTCTAACTCCATGGATTTCAACTCTGGACGCACTTAAGCATTATTTGAGGAGCTTTATATATATAAACGCCCAGGCCCAATTCCATCCAGTCTCACGGACAAGGCCCAGACATATACTTTATAAACTGGTGTTTCCCTGGTGTAGCCAGAGTTGAGAACCACTGGGGCTGGGCAGGCCCTCAGCCTCCTCTACACCCTGATACGCCAGCGATCACACTCAGTCTGTGTTCCGGTCTTGTGTTTTGGGGCCCTAACGGCTGACACATCCTTGGCACCGGTCTCCCTCTGGCCTCCTCTGCAGCCTGGGAGAAGCACTGGCCCAGAAAGTGGAAAGGAAAAGGCTGCCCAACGCTCCTGTCCCCTTAATTTCCCTAGCAGGCCACCTGATAGGATTTGATCGTGTGCCTTTATCACTAGAACAAGTATCCTGCTCCCGATTGTTAATATTGTAGAAGAAGCAGGAAAGGGAAATGACAGCTCCCTCTGCTTCTTGGTCCAAGGCTCTCTCTCCTCTGCTGATGCCTCTCAAGCCTGGCTTCCCAGCAAACGCCCCTGGGTCATTTGTTAAGCTGGAGCTTCCCTTTCTATCCCTGACACATCTGACTCTGCTGCTCTGGGGTGAACTTAGCATCCGTGTTAGCCTCTGTTCTCTCCTCCTGTCCCATATCTCACCTCTAAATGGGACTTCAAAGTCCCCCGAACCAGGGGCTCTCAATCCTGGCAAGATGTTAGAATCACCAGGAGCTTTAAATAATAATAATACAATTAGAGTGTCTGAGGTAGGGATCTAGGTGATCTTTTTAGCTCCCCAGGAAATTATGACGTATGGCCAGGGCTAAGAATCAATGCCTTAAGCTCCCTACGATACCCAGGCATAAACTTCTACTTACATGTATACTTATACTTACGCCTATGTTACTAAATAAAAATCATCTCAAATAATAAAGCAGGTCCAAAGAAGTGCTACCAAATGAGACCTTGGAAACAATAACCGTTTACACTCATCTTCGCCATCTCTAAAACAGTAAATACTCAAGTCTTCAATCTAGTTCCCCACCCCTCTCCAGGGGTCCTGAGGATGCCCACAGTCTGTCCCGCCCGCCTCCCTCTCCCTTCCCGCCCTGGGCTGCCACCTGCACGGCGCTGGAGGGGCTGGCAGGCGTTCTGGAACTGGGGGCGCAGCGGTCCGCGTGGCCATGGCAGAGGCAGCTCCCTCGCAGACGCAACTGGGACACAGCGTAGTAGGCGCTGGGAGGGTGGTAGCCCCTCTGGGGCACAGGCGCCAGCTTGGTGAAGTTGACCCTCAAGTTGGTGATCTCCCCCAGCTCTGCGGGGAACGAACAGAAAGGAGGGAGGGGGCAGGTATGGGGGAAAAAGGAAAAAAAAAAAAAAGAATTTAGACGCAGAGTCTCCTAGGGCAGGACGATAAGGAAACGAACTCGGGTCTCACTACCCAACTTCCCCAAGCCTCCAATACACAACCCTGACTCGGGCCTTTTTAGTGGCTGGCCCAGCACCATACCCCTACGAGCGTAAGCAGGGCCGGCGCTCAATCCAGCCATACTGACAGGGGCAGCGAAGACTCGGAAATGTCCACGATTTGGGCTGCAAGCCTATTCTGTTCTCTACCCACAGTCCCACGGGCTAGAGGAGCAGCCACACCGACCTTGAATTTTTTGACTTTGTGTGGCTGGGATCCCAGAGGCTAAATCCATAAGGTTCAGCTGGACCTGCAGAGAGTGGGGGTAAGGGGAGACCCAGGAGGAGGTGAGCTGTGGCCAAGCCCAGAGTCCTCTTTCCCATTCGATGCCCTGCCAAATGTCTTGAGGGTGTCCAGAGGGCTCCTCCCCAGGGGCACGGTGGTAAACATATGCCTGCCGACATGGAGCCACAAGAGATGTGGGTTTGATCCTTGGGTTAGGAAGATCCCCTGGAGGAGAAAATGGCACCCCAGTCCAGCATTCTTGCCTGGAGAATCCCATGGACAGAGGAGCTTGGCTAGGACAGAGGACCCCTACACTCCGTGGGGCTGCAGCCGGACATGACTGAGCACACACTCGCACGGACTTCTCCTCGAGGGGTCACTGTCGGGGAGCTCAGGAGAGACAGCAAGGCTCTGCCCAAAGGAGGAGGAGGGCTCTCATGGATTCCCCAAAGCCTGGGTGACCACGTGAGTGACGGGAAGTGGGAAACCTCTCCCCATGCCTGTTTTACAGGGTGCCCTCTCCTACCTTGGCCCCATTCGGGCGCCCGTTAGGCCTCTGGGGCAAAGTCTGGCACCGAGCATCCTGCCAGCCCTGGGGTTGGCCCTGGCGGACCCAGGGGAAGGTGGAGCCGCAGTCGGCAGCCAGGTACTGGTACACCTGCCAAGTCTTGCCAAAGTCCGAGGAGCGCTCGATCAGCATGCCAGCAGGCACAGGCCCCTGCAGGGACACACAGGGTGGGAGAGGCCTAAGTGACCCCGTCTGGGGGACACGGTCACAGAAAGATGCTCTTAAGTGCTGGCGGTCCCTGACAACCACAGTGAGGAGGGAGAAGGAGGGCTCCACGGAGCAAGTGGGCTCAGGGGCACTGCGGTCCCATCCTCCTGGCAAACCACAGGCCCCAGCAGGTTTTCCCTGCTTCTGCAAAGTGAGAGAAAACAGATCTGACTTCCAGAAGGCACGCTCCCTACTCAGCCCACCACCCAGGCAGTCAGGCCAGTACATTCTCCCACTGGGCTTCCTATAGCCAAACACTGATTCTGTCCTTTCCTCTTTTTTTCTCCCACATCCATGGTCAGAGCTCAGGCCCCTGATCACGCTGAGCCTGGATTCCTGCAACAGCCTGGAAGTCAAGCCCAGCCTCTGCCCAGGCTTTCCAAGCCACACCCCCACACTTCACCTGCAGGGTTTTCTGATCACGACGCTCCCTGCATGAGACCCTTCAGCGGGTCTGCGCTGGCCTACTTCTGCCTTCAGTGATTCCATATATTCCTCACGGCTTTCCGTGTGGTCTTTATGCTGACAGCTCCCAGCTTGGAAAACTTCTTTCGGTTCCAAAACCCAACCTCCACACAAAGAGAACTTCCTTTCTAAAAGGTAAAATGGGCTTGACTCTTCTCTCCTCAAAACCTTCCAACGGCTTCCCCACTCTGTTTCTTTCCAAGCTTTATTGAGATATTATGGATGTGCAATATACACGTTTAGTGAGCGGCGTCACTCAGCCGTGTCCGACTCTTTGTGACCCCATGGATGGTAGCCTACCAGGCTCCTCTGTCCATAGCATTTTCCAGGCAAGAGTACTGGAGTGGGTTGCCATTTCCTTCTCCAGGAGATCTTCCCAACCCAGGGATCGAACCCAGGTCTCCCACATTGTAGGCAGACACTTTACCATCTGAATCACCAGAGAAGAGCCCAACACCAGTTTAAGGTGTATCAAATGTGATGATTTGATAGTCATATATATTACAGAATGATTATTACAATAAGGTGAGTTAACACGTCTATCCCCTTACATAATAATCTTTTCCTGTGTCATGATGACACTTCAGGTCTACTCTCTTAACGACTTCAGGTGTCTAGTACAGCGTTAATAATTATAATCATCACCATGCTGTCCATTAGATCTTCAGAACTTCTGCCTCTTGTACCTGGACCCTTATATCCTATGAGCAGCACCCCACGCCCATTTCTTCCTCCCTCCAACCCTGGCAATCACCATTTTTGTCTCTACGTTGAAGAGTTCAGGTTTTTAAGATTCCCTATATAGGGCTTTCCTGGTGGCTCAGATGGTAAAGCGTCCATCTGCAATGCAGGAGACCCAGGTTCAATGCCTGGGTTGGAAAGACCCCCTAGAGCAAGAAATGGCAGCCCACTCCAGTACTCTTGCCTGGAAAATCCCATGGACAGAGGAGCCTGGTGGGCTACAGTCCATGGGGTTGCAAAGCATCGGTCGCGAATGAGCGACTTCACTTTCACTTTCTTTCACATATGTGAAGACGTGTGGTAGTCATCTTTCTGTTCTAGTTCACTTAGCAGAATGCCCTCAAAACCCATTCATGTCGTCCCAAGATCTCCCTCTCTCTTCATGGCTGAATATTCTAGTCTGTGTGTGTGTGTACATGTGTGTGTGCACATGTGTGTATATACCCGTGTGTGTGTGTGTGTGTGCACGTGCGTGACCTTTTCTTTACCCGTTCATCCACTGATAGACACTTAGGTTGTTTGCATCTCCTGGTTATTGTGAGTAATACTGCAATGAACATGGGCGTTACAGACGTCTCTTTGAGACAGTGACTTCATTTTCCTGCAGTATACAACCGGAAGTGGGATTGCAGGATCATGTGGTAGACGTTTTTCTCTAATAACTGTTTGAGGAACTTCCATACTGCTTTCCACAGCGGCTGCACCAGTCTACACTCCCTCTAAGAGTAAACAAGTGCTCCCTCTTCTCCACTTACCTCATCTGTTTTATTTTGGCCACGCCACACGGCTTGCAGGATGTTCCCTGACCATGGGGATTAAACCCGGGCCATGGCGGTGAAAGCCTGGACTCCTACCTGCTCCGCCACCCGGGGACCCCCTGATCTTGCTGATAGCCATTCTGACGGGTGTGGTTTCCACTAGCTTTTCCCTGATGGCTAACGATGCTGAGCATCTTTTCATGGACGCGCTGGCCCTCTGTACGCCCTCCTTGGAGGATTATCTATCCAGGTCCTCTGCTCGCTCTTCTTGAATAAACCTGAGCTCCTGACCATGCCACAGTGCACTCCATCTCCTCACGCCCTCAGTCACAGCCCGTTCGCTCCCTCCTCAGAGCCTTTGTTCACGTGGCTTCCTTGGCCTGGGATACTCCTCTCCCCTGGTGGCTTCTTTCTTTTGTTCTCAGCTAAACGTCACTTTCTCACAGAGATCTTTTTATACCCATCTCACCTGCGTTCTTCTGCCCAGACTCTGCCCACCCTCCACATCATTTCCTGTTCTGGGATCTCATTTGCTGCCATCGTAAATGCCACCACAATTCCCCATTACTTATTTGTTGGTTTCCTGTTTGTTTGTGTTTTTTGTCCCACCAGACCAGGGTTTCCCCGCCTTGGCACTGTTAATACCTGGAGTTGGATAATGCCTTGCCATGGAGACTGTCCTCATCATTATGGGCTGGTTAGCAGCACCCCCTGGCCTCCACTCACTAGATGTCAGTAGCATGCCCACAGCTGTGCCAACCACAAATTGGTCTATAAATGGCCACATATAACCTGGTTGAGAACCACGACACTAAACCACAGGCACCCCCTGCCTAGCTGGTTCACAGCTGTTCCCCCAGCATCTAGCACATAGTGGTCATTCAGTACGTCTGTTGAATGAATTCCTGAATCTTTCACCCACTCTCCTTCTCCCCATTCACGTCTGTAAACTCGTCTGTCTTCAGTCTGTAGCCTCCCGTATCCTTGCCTCTCGCCACCATATACACATTTGCCCTTCCAGACCCTGCACTCTTTTGCCCCTCCCCCAATTACATACGTTCTTGTCCCTTGCTTCTTGGTCTTTGTACTTTGCTATTCTCTTTGCCTGGAATGAACTTAACCTTCACCTGGCTATTACTGGCCTAAGAAGTTTCATCTTCCCGTGGGTGCATTCTCTGACCATCCCCACCAGAGACAGATCAAGCTGGGTGCCCCCTTGCTAACGTCCCTAGTACTTCTTCCTACCGACATCAGAGCACACGTCCCACTGTCTTGCTGCTGGTTCTCTGTCTTCCCTATATTTACCAAAGCAATTTGAGAATTGTGATCTAGTTTTATTCAGCTGTTTAACAGCATGTAATCTATGTTCAATATGTGTGTAGCAAGAATGGACAGATAAATGAATGGGTGATGGCAAAGCAGTGAGACTGAGTATCCATCCAAACGAATGTTGCCCTTCAAAGCTGTCACCATTAGAGACTTGGCATTTATTCAAATGGCTCTAGCGTTTCTCAAAATACTTGAGACCTATTCTTGAGGCTTCCTTGGAGACTCAGAAGGTAAAGAATCTGCCTGCAATGCAGGAGACCCCTGCACTGAGTCAGGCGTCTTCCCTGGGTCAGGAAGATCCCATGGGGAAGGGAATGCAACCCATCCAATATTCTTGCCTGGAGAATTCCACAGACAGAGGAACCTGATGGGTTACAGTCTATGGAGTTGCAAAGACTTGGATATGACTGAGCAACTAACACTTTCACTTTTATCATTCTTGAGGTGGGGTTCTTACAGCAACTTCCTCAGTCATATAGGATATTAGGTCCTATTGCTTTATATTCACAGCTCAACATTACCTACCCTGATCGTCTTTTCTCATCAACCAAGCTTTATCATTAAATATTTGACTATTTCTGTAGAAAGAATAAAATCAAATCTCTGTAAAGGAAAACAAAAGACCCTGTCACTAATGAATGAAAATGTTCCCTCCAAAAGGCATATCTCCAAAGGCTAGACTCAAAGCAAAACCTGACAAGTGATGGCACTGAATGAGCCAATGGCTCTGAAAGCACATCTCACATGTGGCTTGGCCAGCTCCTTGCTGTTGGTTAGACTCAGTCTCATCAGCAAAGTTATTAAAACAGAGTGTACCAAGAATCCGCAACTGTATAAGTGGCTATTGCACAACTGTATGAGCAGAATTGGTCTTGGAAGAGCTGAGTTAATTAGATGGGCTAAGGATGGGAGGAGCGGAAAGGGAGAGGATAGAGGGGGCCTGGGGGTGCCACTGTCTCCCAGAAGTGGTACCTCTGCCGTCACCACGATACAGGCTCAGGGTTAAGCGTTGCCCCAACCTGAGGAAGGGAGACCCACCGAGCATGTGGTACCATCACCTCCAGCCTGAGGAGACAAGGACCCTGGGCTCCCCATGAGTCCGAGCCCACATGGCCCAGAGTCCCCCCTCTCTTATCCACTGCCATACCCAGGAAACACACCTTAAAATCCATCATGATGTCCTGAAGCTGGAATTTCTTGTCCAGGTCCAGCTGCAGAAAGACAGGGCTCACATCTGGAAAGACACAAACCCCAGGAACTTTAGATCAGAGACTATCTACCTTCCCAGACTCCAGGAAATCAGAAACTCTCTAACTCTGATTTTCCTATCTCCCTCTCAAAGAGGCGTGTTACCAGTACGTTTCTACTTATATCACCTGTTCAAGATCCTATGTCTTCTCGGCCAAATTTCCTTCCCAAATCATCCTGTCCCTTGATGTCTTTAAAACCTTCAGACTTTCAGCTCCTCAGCCCAACACAGATCTGTTCTCAAATCCCAGTTCCTTCAGCAAGCCCACTGCGACCAAGTAGGACAAAATGAAGGCATGTCTCTCTCTTCTTACCTTTTCACTAACCCTCCAATAAATTCTTCTACCTACAACATCTGAAAGGCCTCAAATACAAAGACAGAAGGTTCTGCTCACCAACCACCCATGTCCCACCACCATAAGAAAGACGTGGGAAAACCCAAAGGGCCCCAGGGCGCCCTGCACATCTTACGGGAGCCTCATGTGTGGGCTCCTGGAGGCGGCGGCAGGCGCTTACCATTCTGTGATTGCCACCAGCGCATGGGGCCCGAGGAGGANTCCAATAAATTCTTCTACCTACAACATCTGAAAGGCCTCAAATACAAAGACAGAAGGTTCTCCTCACCAACCACCCATGTCCCACCACCATAAGAAAGACGTGGGGAAACCCAAAGGGCCCCAGGGCACCCTGCACATCCTACGGGAGCCTCACGCATGGGCTCCTGGAGGCGGCGGCAGGCGCTTACCATTCTGTGATTGCCACCAGCGCATGGGGCCCGAGGAGGAAACCACGTTCTCCACTCGGTGACCGTTGTAATTGTGAGCCAGCCTGGAGTCACACTTGCAGCATTTCATCTGCCACTGTGGAAGATGTCAGAGACTCAGAGGTGGGGCCTTTGCGTACCGAATATTCTCCCTTTGTAGAGGGCCTTGTATACTGGGATTTCTCCCTTTGTATACTGGGATTTCTCCCTTTGTAGACTAGAACATTCTCTCCATAGAAATGTTCCCCTAAGGGGTTCATGGATTTCATTAATACATTTAGAACGACCAACTTCTCAAAACAAGACTAACTGGTCTTCTTTCCATTTAAGTCCTCTGTGTCAGCCCCCAACACATAGCTAAGTAAATAGTAAATAGATGCTGTGACTGGGAGAGAGGTATGAGGCTGTAAAAAATGAATTTTTGCATATGACCTTGCCTCAGAGAGAAATCTGGAAAGAGTGCTAAGGGCAAAAAGAAGAAGGAGAAGCTCACACTGATTTTGTAGCCTAGCAGGCTACAGTCCGTGGGGTCAGACATGACTTAGCGACTAAAAGTACCACCACCACCATATCCTAGGTGTAGGCTAGAGAGTTTTATAGCTCATCTCACTGAATCCTGGCAGCCTGGGAAAAGTGGAGTTTCTTAGGATTAGAAAAGGGGACAGGAAAAACGGACAAGGGAATTCGGGGTTCCAGTCCTAGCTCTCCTCTGTCAATTGAGTGGATATTGCAGTAGAGTCATTCAATCGTTTCACAATATTCATTAAGGCCATACTACATCCTAGACCCTGCTCTGGGCTCTGGAGTTGTAAT
>SJYA01014850.1:0-10087 GCA_006410615.1 Neotragus moschatus
GGTTCCTCTGCCTTTTCTAAATTCAGCTTGAACATCTGGAAGTTCTCAGTTCATGTACTGTTGAAGCCTGGCTTGGAGAATTTTAAGCAGTACTTTGCTAGCGTGTGAGATGAGTGCAATTATGCAGTAGTTTGAATATTCTTTGGCATTGCCTTTCTTTGGGATTTGAATGAAAGCTGACCTTTTCCAGTCCTGTGACCACTGCTAAGTTTTCCAAATTTGCTGGCATAATGAGTGCAGCACTTCCACAGCACCATCTTTTAGGATTTGAAATAGCTCAACTGGAATTCCATCACCTCTACTAGCTTCGTTTATAGTGATGCTTTCTAAGGTCCACTTGACATTGCACTCCAGGATGTCTGTCTCTAGGTGAGTGTTCACACCATTGTGGTTATCTGGATCATGAAGATCTGTTTTGTACAGTTCTGTGTATTCTTGCCACCTCTTCTTAATATCTTCTGCTTCTGTCAGGTCCATACCATTTCTGTTCTTTAATGTGCTCATCTTTGCATGAAATATTCCCTTGGTATCTCTAACTTTCTTGAAGAGATCTCTAGTCTTTCCTGTTCTATTTTTTCCCTCTATTTCTTTGCATTGATCACTGAGGAAGGCTTTCTTATCTCTCCTTGCTTTTCTTTGGAACTCTGCATTCAGATCGGTATATCTTTCCTTTTTTCTTTTGCCTTTATCTTATGTTCTTTCTTGTTATTTCTAAGGCCTCTTTAAACAACCATTTTGCCTTTTTAATTTATTTTTATTGGGGGTGGTCTTGATCACTGCCTCCTGTACAATGTCACAAACTTCCATTCATAGCTCTTCAGGCACTCCATATATCAAATGTATTTGTCACTTAAATTGTATAATTGTAAGGAAGTAATAGACAAATTTGGCCTTGGCATACAAAATGAAGCAGGGCAAAGGTTAACAGAATTTTGCCAAGAGAATGCACTGGTCATAGCAAACTCCCTCTTCCGACAACAACCAGAGACAACTCTACACATGAACATTGCCCAGTGGTTAATACTGAAATCAGACTGATTGTATTCTCTGCAGCTGAAGGTGGAGAAGCTCTATACAGTCAGCAAAAACAAGACGTGGAGCTGAGTGTGGCTCAGATCCTAAACTTTTTATGCAAAATTCAGGCTTAAATTGAAGAAAATATGGAAATCCACTAGACCATTCAGATATGAGCTTAATCAAATTTATTTTCTCCTCCCTTTGAAAACCTTACAGTTATTTGAAAACACTTACCACTACCCCTTTAGTTTCCTCTATATAGGATGATTTATTCCACACTGAAGTATCAACCTCTTGATTCTTAAATGCCTGCTGTGGGAAATGCCCCACTGTGGAAAAATCTATTATTCACCTTTCTGTTCCTTGGTATATGGCCAACTTTGAATTTTGCAATGTTTTATTCTAATCACTGCTTCCTTCAAGTTCTAAGTAAAGAACACTGTCTTATGAGATGGCATAAAGTGTCCTTCATGTAATTTTTATCAATGAGTTTTTATCTCCTCATTGTAGTCAGGCCTAGGACCATTACTTTTATTATGGGAATCTAAAACTCCTAGTAGTTTAGCAGCTTATGTAACATTGATAGAGTCACTTAGAAACTGAGATATTGCTTTGTACTCATTTGTATAGTGAATATGACAGTAGCTTTTAGAAAAGATGCTTAATAAACATTCATTATTGAACATTATTGTAGGCTAGGAAATGGAACCAAGATATCCTAACTTCTAGAGCATATTCTTTTTTCTACTCTGAGCCCTTTTCCCATCTACCCTTTCTTAGGTGCCTCCCTAGTTCCTAATCTCTGCCACTTTTCAAAGCAAAAGTTTTGTGAAATGAGGAGATTCTGAAAGGTCTCGTATCCAAGCACCTAATGAGCAACTGAACATTTGCAACGTTCTGTGTGAACCACATCCGCCCGCAAAGATTTTTATATAGAAACTCTTGATTGCCCTGTGTGGGTGGGGCTCATTGAGTCATATATTTAATTTCATCCTGAATAGGACTAGATGATTTTATGTCCAATTATCCATGATTGTTACAGAATAAAAAAGGATAATCAAATTTCATGCTTCACTAAGTAAATCAATGGCTGTGGAAGTGCAGCTTAATCCCTTTTCAAATGTTGTTAACAGTCTTCCACAAGTCATTGGATGTCTAAGTGGGCGGTTTACCTCTGTAAACTCAGCAGTGTATGACATTTACACCAAATTCAGAATACTCAGCCCTATGACAGGGGAGGGGTTGCTGGTGCTGGGAGGGGAGTAGCCAGATTTTGTAGCCAGACATCACATTCTCAGTATTCCATCTTCTTTCTCTAGTTTTAGACACTTGAGAAATGGAATATTTCCTGCCATAGCAGTAAGCAAAAGATGTCACAGTCATCAGCAGCGGCAGCCACAGCCTATGGTGAGCTGGTGAGTACATCAGGGAGAAAAAGAATATTTGCCATCTAGCAGCCATCAGATTGCAGCCACTCACACAGGATACCTGCCCCAGATAGCTGAGGTACATAACAAAGGAATGATTTCAGTGACTCCAGACACTTGCATCTTCCCATACACAGAAAAGCATTAAATTACTTAAATTGATATATCTGGTTGTCTTTAATTAACAGTAAACTCATTGGAAAAGACCCTGATGCTGGGAGGGATTGGGGACAGGAGGAGAAGGGGACGACAGAGGATGAGATGGCTGGATGGCATCACCGACTTGATGGACATGAGTTTGAGTGAACTCTGGGAGTTGGTGATGGACAGGGAGCCCTGGCATGCTGCGATTGATGGGGTCTCAAAGAGTCGGACAAGACTGAGCAACTGAACTGAACTGAACTGAACCGAATCTTATGAGCTCCCCTCTTGCTTCCTTAGAGCAGTTTTTTTAAGGGTTACCTGATGGACATGGGTTTAGGTGGACTTCGGGAGTTGGTAATGGACACGGAGGCCTGGCATGCTGAGGNGATGGGGTCTCAAAGAGTCGGACAAGACTGAGCAACTGAACTGAACTGAACTGAACCGAATCTTATGAGCTCCCCTCTTGCTTCCTTAGAGCAGTTTTTTTAAGGGTTACCTGATGGACATGGGTTTAGGTGGACTTCGGGAGTTGGTAATGGACACGGAGGCCTGGCATGCTGAGGTTTGTGGGGTCGCAAAGGGTCGGACACAACTGAGTGACTGAATTGAACTGATAAACTGCCTCCTGGGCTTGAAGTTATAAAAATTCTCACCCATAGCACTCAGCTTTCAGTCAACACACTTGACCCTAAATTTTTAATACATCATTAACAGTGGTATGACTAAATATTGTATATGAAGATTCAGAATCAATGAGCAAAAGTTTACCTTCTCTTTTGTTTTTGAGACAGTATCTTTTTAAAGCCTCTGGAGTTTCATGGATGAAAGTGTCTTAAGCGTGCGCAGAAGCATTATCTTTTTAGAGCTTGTTTCTTGACTCGTCTGCCTCATAATTACGTGATGTAATTGTCAATACAGCAACAAATGTAACACCATATATAAAAAGATAAAAGAGACGGTGAGGAGAAACAGAGGGAGAAAAGAGAAGGAAAGAGAAATATCTTAGATTCACCATGGGGGGGAAAAAATCAGTCTGGAGAGAACAACCCAGGAATCTGCCTTTGTAATACATCTCTGATGAAACTGATACACATAGAACTATGAGAATTTCTGGAAAATTTAATCAGTAATTCAATAATTATGAGAACATAAGAACTGATTGAGATTTAAGAAAAAACACAGAGGAAACCCACTGTTGGTATTGCTCCAGGAATACAACTTACCATGCATATATATTAAATAAGGCCAGTGTTTTATTTCCAATCTTTTTTGTTGTTGTTGAAGCAGAAAAACTAAATGAATCATCCCAGATCATAAAACTATAAAACTAAACATTGAATTAGGATTAAAATCTCATCACCTGATCATTAATTTATTATTCCAAATTTCCTCTGAGGAAAAAGAGGAGGTGTAAAAAAAATTAAGGAAAACACAACACATTAAGCAGACAAATGCTAGTGCTTAGATCTCAGAATATAGCAGTGAACAAATTCTTCTGGCCTACATCCAATTACAAATTTGAAATGAAGTGCAGTATTTGAGTTATGAATCAGACAACTTTGTTAATATAGAGACAATTTAAACCTTAAAAAAATGTTACTGCCCCTTAGGTAATCCTCTTCCCTTTTTTCCTCTATATTATCCCACATTGCATCTTGGAGGAATATTTACATATCCATAAATACATAAATATACTTCTACAGAGAGAATGATGTGACTCAGGCCCATGTGTTACCACATAAGTCCAGCTCTGGAGCCCGTGTGCAGCTTTCTCCGTATTTTCATCATTTTTAATTTTCTCAATCATTTGATCCTTTAAAAAATAAAGCAAAACAAACTAAAAAATAAAAATTAAAAAATAATAATATTAATAAAAAATTTAAAAAAATAAATAAATACTTTGCATAAAAGAAATTAGATACACATAAATATGACTGAGCGGCTTAACTGAACTGAATGTAGGGTAAATACAAACAAGCTATGTGTAGTGAAGTGCCACATGTTGCTATATGAGCATAAAGAAAGATGAATGTGACTCTACAACATTCATCCACATTCTCTGTACCTTGACTTCTGCTTTTTTCATTTCTACTGAAATTTTCTGTCATTGGAAATAATCATGACTTTGCCTATCAGTCTTTACTGCTCTCTTGTCAAATGTTAATCTTTTAATATTTAAATGATGTGGTGTAAGGCACTTGGTGCTACAATAGTCTTCTTGTGTTTACTCTTTAAGAATTTTTAATATTTTCTACATACTCTGAAAGTAAACATTTAGGGGAAAAAATCACAGCTATAAAATTGATGTGGAAATTAAATAAGATATTGTACAAAAATAGAGTGACCAACTAAGGATGAATAAAAACAATCATAAGCCTGCTTGTGAGGGATCAAATTAAGTAGCTAATGAGCAACGCCCAGTGGTTCTACCTTCCTGTCTCAATGACTTTTAGCTCCCCTAAATGTTGGTGACCCTAGGGCAGAGGGGTGCAGACTTGTCACGTCAGACTGCCTGGGCTTNCAACTAAGGATGAATAAAAACAATCATAAGCCTGCTTGTGAGGGATCAAATTAAGTAGCTAATGAGCAACGCCCAGTGGTTCTACCTTCCTGTCTCAATGACTTTTAGCTCCCCTAAATGTTGGTGACCCTAGGGCAGAGGGGTGCAGACTTGTCACGTCAGACTGCCTGGGCTTGAATCCCAGCTTCACTAATTACTACCTGCGTAATCATCAACACTTTAACTCTTCTATGAGCAACCTAGATGGCATATTCAAAAGCAGAGACATTACTTTGCCGACTAAGGTCTGTCTGGTCAAGGCTATGGTTTTTCCAGTAGTCGTGTATGGATGTGAGAGTTGGACAGTGAAGAAAGTTGAGTGCTGAAGAACTGATGCTTTTGAACTGTGGTGTTGGAGAAGACTCTTGAGAGTCCCTTGGACTGCAAGGAAATCCAACCCGTCCATTCTGAAGGAGATTGGCCCTGGGATTTCTTTGGAAGGAATGATGCTAAAGCTGAAGCTCCAGTACTTTGGCCACCTCATGCGAAGAGTTGACTCATTGGAAAAGACTGATGCTGGGAGGAATTGGGGGCAGGAGGAGAAGGGGACGACAGAGGATGAGATGACTGGATGGCATCACTGACTCGAGTGAGTCTGAGTGAACTCCGGGAGTTGGTGATGGACAGAAAGGCCTGGCCTGCTGCGATTCATGGGATCGAAAAGAGTTGTACACGACTGAGTGACTGAACTGAACTGAACTTAACTGAACTCTTCTAAGCTTCAGATTTCTTATAGGTTAAGTGGGNGCCTGGCGTGCTGTGATTCATGGGGTCGCAAAGAGTCGGATATGACTGAGCGACTGAACTGAACTGATTGAATCATCGAAAAAGCAAGAGAATTCCAGAGAAACATATACTTCTCCTTCATTGACTACACTAAAGCGTTTGACTAGGTGTATCACAACAAACCGTGGAAAATTCTTAATGAGATGGGAATAGCAGATCACCTTATCTTCTTCCTGAGAAACCTTATATAGGCCAAGAAGCAACAGTTAGAATGGAATATGGAACAATGGACTGGTTCAAAATTGAAAACGAAGGGCATTCAGGCTGTACGTTGTCACTCTGCTTATTTAACTTATATACAGAGTACATCATTAGAAACGCTGGGCTGGATGAAGCACAAGCTAGAATTGAGATTACCGGGAAANCCTGAGAAACCTTATATAGGCCAAGAAGCAACAGTTAGAATGGAATATGGAACAATGGACTGGTTCAAAATTGAAAACGAAGGGCATTCAGGCTGTACGTTGTCACTCTGCTTATTTAACTTATATACAGAGTACATCATTAGAAACGCTGGGCTGGATGAAGCACAAGCTAGAATTGAGATTACCGGGAAAAATATCAATAACCTCAGATATGCAGAGGACACCACCCTTATGGCAGAAAGTGAAGAAGAACTAAAGAGCCTCTTGATGAAAGTGAAAAAGTTGGCTTAAAGCTCAACATTCAGAAAACGAAGATCATGGCATCTGATCTCATCACTTCATGGCAAATAGATGGAGGAAAAATGGAAGCAGTGACAGATTTTATTTTCTTGGACTCCAAAATCACTGTGGACGTTGACTGTAGCCATGAAATTAAAAGACACTTAACTCTTTGGAAGAAAGGCTATGACAAACCTAGACAGCATTTTTAAAAGCAGCAACATCATTTCTCTGACAAAGGTCTGACCAGTCAAAGCTGTGGTTTTTCCAGTAGTCATATTTGGATGTGAGAATTGGACCATAAAGAAGGCTGAGTGCCGAAGAATTGATGCTTTCGAACTGTTGTTGGAGAAAATTCTTGAGAGTCCCTTGGAGAGCAAGGAGATCAAACCAGTCAATCCTAAAAGAAGTCAATCCTGAATATTCATTGGAAGGGCTGATGCTGAGACTGAAGCTCCAATGCTTTGGCCACCTGATGTGAAGAGCTGGCTCATTAGAAAAGACCCTGATGGGAAAAATTGAGGGCAGGAGGAGAAGAGGCAACAGAGGATAAGATGGTTGGATGGCATCACCAAGTCAATGGACATGAGTTTGAGCAAATTCCAGAAGATAGTGAAGAACAGGGAAGCCTGGCGTGCTGCAGTCCATGGGGTTGCACAGAATCAGACACATCTTAGCGACAAACAACACATTGTTTTTTATTGCCATGTTATGAACGACTTCAAAATGTTGTAGCTTTAAAACAGCAGCAGTTTTATTTGCTTATGCATTTGTGCAGTGGCAACTTAGTCTGGGCTTAACCAGAGAATTTTTCTGCTAGTCTCTGTTGGAATCACTTACACAACTACAGTCTTCTGCTGCCTTGACTGGGGCTTCATGGCCTTAGATGAGCTAGTTGTTTGCTTCTCTCTCTTCCTGGTCACTCATCTCAAGTTGAGAGAAGACATTAGTTAAAGAAGTTCTTTAAGTAATGATCTTCTTTAAGTAATGGTCTCAAGGGTCTCAAGGGTCTAAGAAGTGAAAGTAGAGTTAGACAGTGTCATTTTTGCCACACTCCCTTGGTCAGAGGAAGTCATAGGACTAAGCCAGGAATAGAGGGGGAACTAGTTTCCATCTCTTATCTGACTTTCTTGAGCAGAACTGCAGAGTTGATAGCATGGGGATTTGTGTGGAAGGGTGGGAGAAATCATTGCAACCAATTTTGTAAATGTCTCATTCTTACAATTTTTCTTTTGCTTTCAATTATTGTTTAATTATTATTTTTATACCTCCCTCTAGCATCCCCTCTTTTTTTCCTTTGCCTCCTATGCTGAATTTGCTATTACAGTTTTGAAAACTACTTAGCTCATGTTGCTATTAGTAGAATGATACGTAGACTAAGAAGCAGACTTACTTTGAGAGGGGACCTGAGATGTTCCTCAAATCAAGGGCACGCTAGTCACATCTCATTTCAGTCTCTGAGCTTTTTATCCCTCTTTACCATGTGGCAGGATATTGTTTTCTAACATATTCTTCACGTATTTCTGGAGTTTGCAGAGCTTCCTAAGAACTACTGGGTAGTGTGGTAGGGAAACAGTACTACATCAGCAGAGGCATTTTGACATTCATTCATTTTACGTATAGTTTTGGCATGTTTGATTTTGTTTAGACAAAGAGTTTCTTGGCTTAAAAAACAAAACCACCATTTTAGGTAATTAGACTTGTTGGCTAGCTGAGTTTGGGATATATGAGATTAATTATGCAGTTAAGACACTAATGACTTAAGGTCTTATAAAAATATTTTTGCCTTAAGCCATTTCTAGAGTATATTTTCTAAAATGGAGACTGTATGCTTCGATTTTGTCAAATACTTTGAAAACATATTGTATAATTTAGCAACTCCAAATTCAGAGCATCAATTACACAAAAGTTAAAATTATATAAAATTAAGGGTTAGCATATCTAAGAAGGCAGTCAGTATAGTAAAACAGCAAAATGAAAAGTCTTTCAGAGGCATATTAGTTAGTCCACCAGTGAGGAAGTAGAGTTTTTCTTTTTTTTAATTAAAAAAGAATATTTATCAGACATTGACTGCCTATTTAAATGAAAAGGAAATAATTAGAAAAATAAAAGTTATTCCCTCAGTTAGAGGTGTAATTTTGAAGATATGAAAATTTAATTGAAAAAAACAGATGAGTTTATAAATGTTGTTGTAAATGCGTATGTGATTTAGGTCTGGACCTGTCCGGAGCTAGGAGTTTCTACCTCTGTGAGATAACTTGGGTGACTCCTTGTCCACTGAGTACCTAAAATATCAATTGAGATTATTTATGTGTCCCTTTTAGTTCCTACCTACAAAGGAATCAAGGTACAGAGATTATCATCTTATATTGGAAGGACTGACTTCGTAGAGGAAGAAATTCATTTTCTGTGTAACTAGGAGTTATGAGAATAATTTAGAGAAAGACAGATTTTCATTGCAATAGTAAGGAAGAATATTCAACTAGAGCTGTTCGAAAAATGGATTTGGTGGCCTGGTAAAGTTGAGAGTTTCTCATTCTTGAGGTTTCTCAATCAACCACTGTACAATGATCTTTTATAGTCATTAAAGAAAGGGATTTTTGTCACAGAGAAGGGCTTAGATTAGAAAGTTCTCAGGCTGCCCACTCCAGTATTCTGACCTGGAGATTTCCATGGACAGAGGAGCCTGGCAGGTTACAGTCCATGGGGTCACGAAGAGTGGGACATGAGTGAGCGACTTTCACTTTCATTCTTTTCACTTTCAGGGCTTTGTAAGTGCTTAGGATTGCATGTGTGGTCCAAATAAAGCATCTTTAGGTTTCCTCTTGGTCAGTGGTTTCAGCTGAGGGCAGGGTAGTTGGCCGTGTTTGAGGACCTCTTTGGCTGTCCTCCCTGTCGTGGGGGATTGCCATTGTGGATCTAGTGAGAAAGGCCACAGATGCTGGTGAACATCCACAGCGCACAGGACAGCTGCCCTCAGCCCCACCTCCAGCAACAGAGACTTACCTACCTCCACTGTCACTGGGACCCAGGGTGAAACACTGGTTTGGCCGAGTGAGTGACTTAAGTGGTAGTCCATTTGATCTTTCAGACTTGTCTTGGCCTGAAGTGATTAAGTCAGCTAATACTGGCTATAGGCAAATGTGTGAAGTGGAATATAGTTCTTTTCACCAGTGTCTTGCCATGTCCATCAAACTGGCAGTTCCTCCCAAGTCCTTTCTGGGCCTGCTGTCTCTAGTAATTCTTTATCTCATCAGACTTAGCTCAGGTGGGCCTGTTTCCTCAACATCTTCTCTGTGTTACCTAGGTAATCTAACAGATGTGTACACCCACTGATACTGATGGGCTTTCCTTAATTGATGATCATGCCTGAATCTTTTTTCCTCCTCCAGTGACTCATGGTGATTTTACTGGAACCTTCCAAGATGGTCAGCTGCCTACTCACAGGGCTATTTGCAAGTTGTCGTTCACATAGATCACATGTGAATACTTTATTAAAGCAAGAGAGT
>SJYA01014856.1:0-10238 GCA_006410615.1 Neotragus moschatus
CCTGGCATGCTGCGATTCATGGGGTCACAAAGAGTTGGACACGACTGAGCGACTGAACTGAACTGAAGTGAACTGAAGGTGATGTGTTATGTAGTTGAATGTGGGCATATTGGGGAGTTGAAATGAGACTAGGCAGCTTTGCTGCTACTAAGTCACTTCAGTGGTGTCTGACTTTGTGCGACCCCAGAGACGGCAGCCAGCAGACTCCCCTGTCCCTGGGATTCTCCAGGCAAGAACACTGGAGTGGGTTACCATTTCCTTCTCCAAAGCATGAAAGNATGTGTTATGTAGTTGAATGTGGGCATATTGGGGAGTTGAAATGAGACTAGGCAGCTTTGCTGCTACTAAGTCACTTCAGTGGTGTCTGACTTTGTGCGACCCCAGAGACGGCAGCCAGCAGACTCCCCTGTCCCTGGGATTCTCCAGGCAAGAACACTGGAGTGGGTTACCATTTCCTTCTCCAAAGCATGAAAGTGAAAAGTGAAAGTGAAGTCGCTCAGTCGTGTCCGACCCTCAGCGACCCCATAGACTGCAGCCTTCCAGACTCCTCGTCCATGGGATTTTCCAGGCAAGAGTACTGGAGTGGGGTGCCATTACCTTCTCCAGCTTTAGCCATAGTTTAGATAATAAGTAAGAATCAAAAATCACAGAGCAAAATACCAATAACGTTCTGGTTCTTGGGAAGGTGGTGTGTTCACTGATGTTTTCTATATTATTACATACAGTAAACATGCATACATAACATACTTTTCAATATTAAATATTTAGTTTAATAGACAATTAAGCAGAGTAGTTACAGATTCAAGGATATAGAAGAGATAGAGGAGTTGCCCATCCAAGGATATTCGGGTGTTGAAAACTGATCAGATATAGGTTAAAAAGTAGAAAAATCTGGACTGAGGATTGTTCCCTTTTTTTATGCATGTCATGCTCCAAATTGAGGAGGGAAATGGGAACTGCAATCCAACCCGAGCTTTCCTATGAGTAGAATCTGTGTATGCACAGAGGAATGTCAACACTTTATGCTTTTCACAAAAGCACTGCAAACAGTTTTTCTGTCTCAAGCAACTGGATAAATGGTGATATCATTAATACTGGAAGAGTCACCATTGCTGGGTAGTACTGGGGAAAAAGAAGAAAATGGTGATACTAGTTTCAGGCTGTGTGTGACACCCAAGTGAAGATGTCCACTAGGACTGTGTATCTGTGATTCTCAAGGTGTATCTGTAATTCTCCAGCTCTCAGGTGCAGAAGTCAAAGCTGAATACAGAGGTCAATGGCACACGTGCAGGAGAGAAGCAAGTAATTATAAACTGAGTATCGCTTAATCTATAGGGACAGCAAAGAGGAGCTGGGGAGAAATAGTATTTGAACCTATTGCTCTAACCAGAGATTTAATATTCCCTAACAGTTTGTTTCAGTGACATCCCATTGCACTTAAAATTTTCCTGAAAACTTAACGCTTTTTTCCTGCTAATAACACATTCTGTCCCCTAAAGCACCAGTAAGCCCATTTCTCATCAACATTAAAGCTTTTAACTATGTCCTTATCACTTCTTGAAAAAGAACTGATTGCTGTCATTGGCTTATACTTTTCAAGATGGATTCTGTAAAAGGTATTTCATCTTACGTATTACCTTAGTCAACCAAAGATGTATTGCCTCATGTTTCAAGATACATTCAATTCAAAGCTGAAATTTCAGCCTCATTCCCTAATGGTTTGTCCTTTTGCCCCTGTAGAAAATAGAATTTTTATATAATAATTTCAGTGACTTTTTTTTGCTGTTCAAATGGTTTTTAAAGCAACACTGCACTGTAACTTCTCATTAGTGAAAAGGAAGAAGTCTGAAGAGGATTTCTGAAGGAGAAGTCTGAAATACTTTCACTCATATGCTGTTCATAAAGGTCTTAATGAGTGGGTTCTCAACTAAATTCACAGGATTATCTGATTAGCTTAGTGTTGACTATTATCAACTCCACTTCTGTTTTGAGGGAGAGAGCCCAGACTTTATGTTAGATCTTAGGAATTCGAAGAAGAATGGGACGTTATTCCCACATTTTAACAATTCAACTTAGCAGACTACCAAGAGCAAAATATCCCAAATTATCAGTTGACATTTTCTCCAGTTATATAAAAAAAATGTGTAGAAGTCTCCTTCATAATTAAAATTTTATTTTAATTTTACCAAAAGATATTATTACACAGCCGAATTCATTCCACTACTGCGTCCTTTCTCCCCTAAGTTTTCGATTTTAAAATTTCAAAGTAAAACAGGCTTCTATGACATTATTTATGATATTTTTAATGTATTCATCTCTATTCAAGGTAAATGCCATATGAAAAGAGATAAATTATATGTCTAGGTAGGCTGCAGTTCATAATTCTTGCTCTCTTTAATGTCAGTGAGCCCTGGACAAGTTTTCAGGGACAAACCAGCAGTTAATGTAGATTATGTAGATTCAACCTTAACTATTATCTTATGACCCAGAAACTCCTGGATTTCCAAGCCTGAATTACAAATCAATTTGATATCATTTATTTTTATTTTATTCACCTGATTATACCCTGCAAAATTAAATGAAAAATCTAAGATAGTATATCATGTCATCTGTTCTCTTTGAAACCCATAGGACATGTACCTTGTCCATTCATCCTACAAATAATAAATAAGCACGTATATTGTCCCAGACTCTACCATAGTTAAGAGTGGGGTTTACGTGGGTGAATAATACAGTACTCGACTGCTTAGAAAGGTTTATAAACTCTCAGAAAGATTCTTGTTGATCATCTCCTGAAATGATATCGCGGCGGGGGGGAGGGGAGGGACTGGAAGTCAGAGCTATTTCCCAGAATATAAACTATCCTAAGCTTGTTTTAGGAGAGTTACATCACATAAACACCAAAAAGAAAAAAAAAAAGTTAGGAAAAACCCCTTCTGTAGCTCAATTCAAAATGTGCAAAATGGGTTTATTGTATATTTTGATGGTCATCACAATGTGATTCAAAGCCTAGGGAATCCACAATTGATTTGATTGACAAATTCAAAATCAGCAACTACTGGAAACTTGGGCAGTATTAGTGGGTAAACAGAGTATTTTCCCAACAAAAACTGCATCAAATTTAAGCTGTTTCATTTTTTCTTTTCCAATTCTCTACAACACGTTTACCATTCCCTTAGGGACTAGAAAGAGAGATACGTCCAAGTTTGTCTTCACCCTTCTTCAATCTTGTTTAGATTTATTATTGACCTTAGACTTTCAAAAACTCCCATACTATTTCTCTAAGAATTGTTTTTAATCTCAAAATAGCTTCCAAATATACAACTTATTTTTTTTTTTGTTCTTTACATGACATTTACATATACATTTAAAATGTATATTCTCAAATCTCCTGAGGATCTAGTTTTCTAATTCTTAGAAGAATTAGAAGAATATTTCCCTTAATTGTTTAAAATAATATTTTAATTAATAATATTTTATTCCCTTAATATTTCCCTTAATGTTCTTAGAAGAATATTTCCCTTAATTGTTTAAAATAATTTCCCTTCTTGCACAAAACATACACACACACATACACACAATTTACATTATCTTCTTTTTTCTCTACCCAGTATTCAAAAGACTGTTTATTTCAGATTGGAATAAATAAAATAAACCAAGAAAATAACTGATTCTATGGACTCTTAGTTAAATAAAGCACCTGAAATAGGCTCACAGTCTGTAGCAGTTTCAAGTCCGTCTTGTCCTATTCATGATGGATTGTCCCGTTCATTAAATCTACCTATAAGCTGACTTGTTCTTGGCAACCATTCTCTATAAGGAGTCAGGCTCAAAAAGGTCATTCTTTTGCATCCTATATCTGGCACACACTGGCTGGAACAAAGCATTAAACCACATTTAGTGACTTTTGGACTGGCCTGGAAAGGAAATAAATATCACACTAACAAGCATATTACATGAACAAATGGTTAGTATGAAGACAAAGGTTTTGTGTGTATGTGTGTGTCTTATATAACAAAAGGAGAAACAAGCCATCCTGTTATTTTAGGTGCCCAAATTATTGGCATGCTAAAAAATTCCAGAGTAAAAATTTTATTTATCTGTTTCTTTATTTTCCTAGAAGTACTAAAGATGGATATATATTATTTTATCATTTCCTCACTTTCTCTTTTTAAATAATATATCCATACTTCACTCTCAGAAATTCTGCTATCATACCTCAAGATGATACTCTAGCCAAAGCTAACTGGAAGAAAATACCCACACTGAACCAATTATATCATCTCACTTGGATTATCATTTTGAAGTTAGAACTGGGATACTTCAGTCTGTCTCTGTTTAATATTTTAGTTGTGAGATAACTAAAAAGGGATTCGAATGGTTATTTTTCACCTTATGTGAAATAAAGTACAAAAGGTCAGTTAACATTAAGAGAATAAACTGAGCACAAGAGAACTGTAGAGACTGGAGACTCTGTTGGGTGGAAAACACAGAAAGAACGACTGCCTTAAATTCATAGCCTGCCAGGATCCTCTGTGCATGGGATTCTCCAGGCAAGAATACAGGAGTGAGTTGCCATTTCCTTCTCCAGAGGTTCTTCCTGATACAGGATGCAACCCATGTCTCCTGCATTGCAGGTGGATTCTTTACCATCTGAGCCACCAGGGACTGTTCAGTTCAGTTCAGTCACTCAGTCGTGTCTGACTCTTTGCGACCCCATGAATCGCAGCATGCCAGGCCTCCCTGTCCATCACCAACTCTCAGAGTTCACCCAGACTCATGTCCATCGAGTCACTGATGCCATCCAGCCATCTCATCCTCTGCCGACTCCTTCTCCTCCTGCCCCCAATCCCTCCCAGCATCAGAATCTTTTCCAATGAGTCAACTCTTCACATGAGGTGGCCAAAGTACTGGAGCTTCAGCTTTAGCATCATTCCTTCCAAAGTACATCCAGGCTTATCTCCTTCAGAATGGACTGGTTGGATCTCCTTGCAGTCCAAGGGACTCTCAAGAGTCTTCTCCAACACCACAGTTCGAAAGCATCAATTCTTCGGTGTTCAGCTTTCACAATCCAACATTCACATCCATATATGACTACTGAAAAAACCATAGCCTTGACTAGATGGACCTTTGTTGGCAAAGTAATGTCTCTGCTTTTCAATATGCTATCTAGGTTGATCATAACTTTCCTTCCAAGGAGTAAGCGTCTTTTAATTTCGTGGCTGCAATCACCATCTGCAGTGATTTTGGAGCCCCTGAAAAATAAAGTCTGACACTGTTTCCACTATTTCCCCATCTATTTCCCATGAAGTGATGGGACCAGATGCCATGATCCTAGTTTTCTGAATGTTGAGCTTTAAGCCAACTTTTTCACTCTCCACTTTCACTTTCATCAAGAGGCTTTTTAGCTCCTCTTCACTTTCTGCCATAAGGGTGGTGTCATCTGCATATCTGAGGNAGCCATCTCATCCTCTGCCGACTCCTTCTCCTCCTGCCCCCAATCCCTCCCAGCATCAGAATCTTTTCCAATGAGTCAACTCTTCACATGAGGTGGCCAAAGTACTGGAGCTTCAGCTTTAGCATCATTCCTTCCAAAGTACATCCAGGCTTATCTCCTTCAGAATGGACTGGTTGGATCTCCTTGCAGTCCAAGGGACTCTCAAGAGTCTTCTCCAACACCACAGTTCGAAAGCATCAATTCTTCGGTGTTCAGCTTTCACAATCCAACATTCACATCCATATATGACTACTGAAAAAACCATAGCCTTGACTAGATGGACCTTTGTTGGCAAAGTAATGTCTCTGCTTTTCAATATGCTATCTAGGTTGATCATAACTTTCCTTCCAAGGAGTAAGCGTCTTTTAATTTCGTGGCTGCAATCACCATCTGCAGTGATTTTGGAGCCCCTGAAAAATAAAGTCTGACACTGTTTCCACTATTTCCCCATCTATTTCCCATGAAGTGATGGGACCAGATGCCATGATCCTAGTTTTCTGAATGTTGAGCTTTAAGCCAACTTTTTCACTCTCCACTTTCACTTTCATCAAGAGGCTTTTTAGCTCCTCTTCACTTTCTGCCATAAGGGTGGTGTCATCTGCATATCTGAGGTTATTGATATTTCTCCTGGCAATCTTGATTCCAGCTTGTGCTTCTTCCAGCCCAGAGTTTCTGTAAAACCACCCAAATCTTTCTTTTGGCTTAACATATTATTAATAGGTTCTATGTTGTATGGTCAAATCAACTTTGATTAAGACATTGATCTTTTAAGTACCGAGGTAAAAGCAAGGTTACAGGCATTGTCAGAGAGTCTGATTGTCTTGTCTTAAAATTAGTATCTAATAGTGCATATGCGATTATTCAGAAGAACTGTATGATCTTAGGAAAGTCATGGTAACACTGAATCTATGTTTCTTTACCTTTGAAATAAAGGTAGATGGACTTCTCCATTTGACAGTAAGACAGATTAGATACCCTGAATAACCTGTTTGAATAAAACAAAATATCAGATAAAATATTTGAATCATTTTTAAATACATCACTGAGATAACAAAAAGGTATAAGGATGTCAAGCCTTAAAAGTAACCAGAGGCTCTAGGAAGTAAAGAGAACCAAGGCTGACTTTTGACCCGAAGGTTTTTATTGAACTTGTGTGACCCTTGAACTTTATTGAACTTGAGGTGACCTTTGACACCTGCTTAGAAAGTAGGGGGTCTGACATAAAGCCCAGGGCACCTCAAGATGGGTAATTCAATAAGTGGTCCCTGCTGCACTCACTGTATAAGGGTGAGTGAGACATAAACCCCACCACACAGAATGGAGCAGAAAAGAAACTCATCTGTGCCAAAGAAACTCATCTCTTGGAAGGGAAAAAAAAATATGTACTTACCCTAGTAGTTCACAACCATAAGCCATTCCTAAACCTCGTTTACAATCTGAGTTCACACTATCTGAATGATCTGAGAAAAATCCTCAAGAGAAAACTTTAACTTATGGTAGCTCCAGATTGGTATCAGCTCCAGGGAACTGGCAGAGTGAATGCAAATCTTACTTTGAGATGTGCTGATCAACTAACTAAACAGAGAATAATTCATAGAGCAAATTAAATACAGTCCTACTCTCTAAATACAAAGCTGATCATCTCACCCCAGTTCTTAAACATTTCATTGCCTTTTAAATGTCAAACTGTGTTTGAAAAGTTTACTTCCAATCACACATAATGATCCACCCACAATGTGTTTTGTTCCTAGCCCACATATTTAAGTAGTTTAGAGATTTTCACCACAGAAAGGAGCAAACTGCTATACAAGGAAGGAATTTCTACAACAGGCATCCAACAACAATTCACCAAAATGAAAGCTGAGACTGTTACTCACAGAGCAGGGATCCTCTTGCCACTGGGAAAATAGGCAAAAGTGGTGCTACAGTGTTGACCAAGATCCTGAAGGAGTTACTACAATTAAATGGGTTCAAGGATAACAGCTGGAACCCAGGTAATTCCCTGGAACATTTTTTTTTTTTTAATAATCATGCTTAGTGATAAAAACTAAGAACTTGACTTAATAAATGGGTAAAGAACTTGAATAGAAATTTTCCCAAAGAAGACATTTAAATGGTCACAAAGGTATAGAAAAAGTGCCCAGTATCACTAATGATCACGGAATTGCAAGTCAAAAATCACAATAAAATCTCATATCTGTTAGAGTGGCAATTATATAAAAAAAAAGGAGATAAAGAGAAATGCTATAAAGAGTATGGAGAAATTAGAACACTTGTATGCTACTGCTGGGAAAGTATTGACAACATGGTATAGCCACGATGGATAATAGTGTGGCTGTTCCTCAAAAAATTAAACATTAAATTACCATATGATCCAGCAATCCCACTTCTGGGTAAATTGAAATTACGATTCTTAAAGATCCTGCCAGTATATTCCTTTTTCCCTAAGTTAGCCAGAGCTGTTTTTTGTGTTTTGTTTTTTTTTATGCATGCATGCACCCCAATAACTAACTCATTCAGAATAAGATATTTTAAAATCTGACACTAATACTACTTTTAGGATCTAAGAGTTCAGGAAAAAAATGAATAATTCCAGAAATCATTTTATTTTCTTTTTGAGTAAAGATACTGGCCAATGAGGAATGAATTAACTAGAATAGTGTTATCTAACAAAACTTTCAGTAATGGTGGAAACGCCCTCTGTCTGTACTGTTCAGTACAGCAGCTGTCAGCCACATGAAGCTAGTGAGCACTTGAAATTTGACCACTGAAACTGAGGAACTGAATTTATGTAACTTTATTCCATTTCAACTAGTCTTAAATTTAAACAGCAACACGGGGATCCTTGGACAGAGAATCAGAGTTTCTATATTTTTATAATTAAGAACAGTCTTATATATGATAGAGCACCTCAAATAAATGATTAGTTCTTTAACCATGAGCATTAATTACTCTAATATTTACAAATACTCTTGAATTTCACAACCATGACCCATGGTCAGTGGGCTGGATATTGTGTTTGCCCTTCCAAATCAAGTCTCTACCTTTCCCTTCAGTACTCCAGACTCCATAGGCTGACAGGCATGAATTATGTAAATAGACTCATTTGCCCTCTGGTTTCCATTCAAGCTTGGTTACTGTGAATTCCCTACAGATGGAAGAGAAGGAGAAGAGGAAAATTGGGTTACTTCTCTTCCTATTCTCTTCCTGCTGCATGGCTGTGGGTTAGCAATATCCCTCAACCACAAGTCAGCTCCTTTCAGACAGCCTTCTCCAGACACCTTTCTATCTCCAGGTTCTAGTAATTATCCCATCTTTTTGGCTCCAATAGATAGTGATGACACTCCAACTGTAACTAACTCTCATGTACTTACTATACTGGGTTTGCCTGGTGGCTCAGACAGTAAAGAATCTGCCTGCAATGCAGGAGACCCAGGTTCAATCCCTGGGTCAGGAAGATCCCCTAGGGAAGGGAATGGCATTCCATAGAGGAGCCTGGTGAGCTACAATCCATGGAGTCGCAAAGTCGGACACAACTGAGCAACTAACACACACACACACACACACACACACACACACTTACTGTGCTAAGCCTTGCTCCACATATGGGCTTTTATTTATTATTCCCTTTANAGGGAAGGGAATGGCATTCCATAGAGGAGCCTGGTGAGCTACAATCCATGGAGTCGCAAAGTCGGACACAACTGAGCAACTAACACACACACACACACACACACACACACACACTTACTGTGCTAAGCCTTGCTCCACATATGGGCTTTTATTTATTATTCCCTTTAAGTATCCCATCTGCTTCCTGCTAAAATGCTCACTAATAAAATCAGTCAATATTTTGTTTAACAATACTTTAAGGTTTAAAACCATACACTAGCAAATGAATAGATTTCCCTATAGAGCCGAAAGGCCTTCATCAAAGGTTTTATTGATTGTTTCTATAGATAGTGGTCATTATACACACACATAAACCTATACTCACAGAGCACAAATGCACACACACAGAGTTAGGAACAAAATTCAACTCAAAGCTCTAAGGGACAGTGACAGTAGTTTTATCATCAAAAGCGATATCAAAGATTCTTCCACAAAAGTAATTACAAGTATATTCACACAGATCCTAGATTGCAATTTGGTCAGACTTCTGGGAGCAGTGTTTTCCAATGCAGGTCTCTTAGAAAAGAAGGTAAAATATTACTGGATTCCCACCAGTTTAGTCAGTTAAATTATTACTAATCAAAACAGAAAGTGGAAGCAGAATTTAGTGTTATTTGTCAAGTAAATATAGAAGAACAAAAGGGAAAAATTTGTTGTGTTTTCCCAAGAGGATGAGAGCATGTTCTATCCTAAAGAAATTTTAAAAGTTCATCTAACTAAAAATGGTCCAGATTCTGTTCTGAGTGACCCTAGGAAGCTTCTGCAGAGCCTTCCCTAATCTGATGGAATTCAGCCCTTCACCCACTACCATCGTTTCAAAAGAAGCAATTCTGAAGTTAATTTCCATCAGATTTTAATTTGAGCAAGCAAATCACTGAAAAAAATGAAAAAGAAAACTATGAAAGCCATTCTATTTGAAAGCCACCCCTTTACTTTCCATTAATTAACAGGGTCCTAAGAGGAACCAGAGATCAAATTGCCAACATCTGCTATGTCATCGAAAAAGCAAGAGAGTTCCAGAAAAACATCTATTTCTGCTTTATTGACTATGCCAAAGCCAATGTGTGGA
>SJYA01014857.1:0-10207 GCA_006410615.1 Neotragus moschatus
AAGGTAATGAAGATCCGAGTACAAGAGGCTACATGGACCACAAACTCTACTCTGTCTTCTGATGACCAGGTACGCTCAGGGCAATTGACAAGAGTATGGGTGGATGCTTTGGGCCCATTTAATCAGTCCTCAGTCTGGTGGGTTAATTTTGGGGCAGTCCCACAGATCTAAAGGGCTCTACCAGGGGCCTACAAGCCAGGGAAGCTGCAGGCTTTCTGCGAATGGAACTGAGAGCAGTTTTAGGAGCAGATGTGTAATAACTAGGCTTCCACTTTTATTAACAAAATCAATTCTGAAGCCTCCAGGTTTCTACTTGGCAACTCCAAAATTCTGAACTCTTGTTCATGCCATTATGATGATTTATGTGTATCTCCATGCCTTGAAAAAATGTCTCTGGAAAGAATGGTGGCTTTAATTAAGTTTATTTTAAAATACAAGTGTTGGTCATACTGCTGGATAATAGAAAAATCTTCACCTACTGAGGAGGATCAGGAATGAACGTCAAGGTTATGCAAAATGGGCCATTTAGACATTAACTGTCCAGTGGCATTGCATTTCAGAGAGGACAAAAGCAGGGCTGAAGAAGTTGTGTATTGCACGTTGGATCCCTGTTTGAAGGAGCTAAATGTCAAAGGTTACATGATTTTGTATCTGCTGAAAAATGAGGACGATCCATTTCCAGAATATATTATGTTTAAAAAGGCAAGGTGCTAAAATTGTATATAATACAATTTTGTGTATAACCAGGGCAGAAAATAAAAATATATATTTGATTTGCTTGTATTTGCACAAAGAAACCCTGGAGGGATAAATGAGGAACTAACAAAAGTGGAGGGATGGTGTAGGTGGTGACAGGGTGGGAACATGACTTCTCAGACTATACTTTTATATTGCTTTGATTTTTTTTTTTTTGGTATTTTAAAAATTCTTTTCCATTATGGTTCATTACAAGACATTGAATATATTTCCCTGTGCTACACAGTAGGACCTTGTTATTTATCCTTTTTATATATTCTAGTTTGCACCTTCTGTTCCCAAATTTTGATTTTTTTAACCCATCGATGTTTGCCTTCTTTAAGAAGAATAAGTTAAAAGACAAAACCATGATTAGATATCTTCTGGAAAACTTAGCCCTTAATGAAATGTGGCTGGGAGGTTGTGAAGCATGAAAACATGGCATTTGGATGTAAGCACAGCATGGTGAGGCAGTGGAGAGGTGAGTGGCCTGAGAAACAGGACGTGAGTTCAGGCCTCAGGCTTAATTCTAACATCACTTAACCCTGGATCAGCAAATGGGCTTACTGTATGATGCCAATCGCATTTATGATTAAATATGAAGAGGCTGCCTGGAGTATTCTGCTGAGAAAGATTTGGAGGCCAGCAGGGAAGGCTTCTGCAGTTGACGGTGTAGGAGAGGAAGGGAATGTGACAGCCTACACAGGCTTTCTATTTGTCCTTCCTTGTGACTCTCTTACCTCACCTGTGTAAATCTGGGGACTTGGTCTTTAGTCTCCTGTAGTTCTAAAATGTTAGTAATGAATGAGATACATTCCAAAAAGAAAAAAACGAAGGCGAGTTCAGGAGGGGAGCTGCTGAGGACAGGGTATGTTCAGCAGGGAAAGACTCCCTTCAGTGGAATGTAGGGAAAGCTAAGTTTCAGAAAAGCTCCAGCCAGCCAGCCATGGTGAGCAGGCATCTGGGACCCCGGCTGAAATGGCCTGGTATCTCCAACTCCCCAGTTATTCATTGGAAAGTAGTTAGGACAAAGATGTAACACTTTCGCAGAGAATTTGCTGGAGGAGATTCTAGGAATATGACAGGCTTGAGAGCCCCATTCCTATTCCCTACTGGAACAGATAACAACTACAAGAGGAAGCTTGAGAGAACACCTAGGCTGCCGGTGGAGAGCTGAGAGACAGCAGCGGTGAGGGCTGGTCCCTCCCCAAAGCCTACAGTGAAATGAGAGATTTTTTGCGGCTTCTTCAGGGTCCAGCAAGTGGAAGCCTCTGGGTCCTCTTGAAAAGGAGCCAGCCTATTTGCCGTGTGTGGTTCCCAATGAACTCCCCAATCCTACATTCTCTTTGAGTTGGAGAGCCACAGTTCTGAGTCCAGGGCCAGAAGCAGAGAGGAAGTCAAGTATGCTTGAGGAAGGGGACTGTCTACCCACCGTCTTCAGTAAGACATCAGGCAGAGGTCCCTTAACCAGAGGGCTTCCCAGTCTCATGGAGACACAGTCCTGGAGATGATACTTTCAGTGTTTTTGATGGCAGGAGTCTGCAGAGAGAAAACACATCTGGAGAGCTGACCCAGAGTCCCTTGAAGATGGAGGTTTTCTTTTCCTCTATGCTACCTGGACCCTCCTTTGCTCTGGAATCACTGGCAAAGCAGGCTGGACTCAGGCTGCTGGCTTCTGCCTGTCAAGTGGGGACCCTCCTCTCCTAGTTTACCAGGCTGACAAAAGCTTCTAGGTTACACGGTTCAATGCAGTAGCCACGGGCCACATGTGACCATTTAAATTAACCAACATTACTTTAGATAACAATTTCAGTTCCTCAGTTGCAGTAACCACATATCAAGTGCACGATGGCCATTTGTGGCTACACGTTACTGAATTGGGTAGCAGAGATTTAGAACATTTCCCTCCCCACAGAACATTCTATCGGATGGTGCTGCTCTAGAGTGTGTGTCTGGAGACCACTATGAACAGATGGATCCACGACAATAAAGAATAATAAAAAGTAACCCTAAAGTCAACACAAGGGGTTAAGGATGCATATTTACTTTCATACAAGGTGTGAATAGGTTAAATTCATTCATCAAGAGACAGAAAAGTTCAGATTTCATTTAAAAATAAGCTACTCATATATATTGCTTAAAGAAATTTATGCACCACAGCATGGCCAAGAAAAGTTGAGAAGTTCTTGTATGTGAGTGGTGCTCGTGTGGTACAGACTTTATGTAACTGTTTGTTATCTAATTTTACAAGGGATGTTGCCCAAGCTGTGAGGTGCTTTTTTTTTTTTTTTTTTTTTTTTTATTAATTTTATTTATTTATTTTTGGCTGTGCTGGGTCTTCATTGCCGCGGGGGCCCTTCTCTAGTTGTGATGTGCGTGCTTCTCATTGCGACGGCTCCTTTTATTGCAGAGAGCACAGGCTCTGCAGTGCTTGGGCTTCAGTAGTTGTGGCACTTGGGCTTATTTGTCCTGCAGCACGTGGGATCTTCCCGGACCAGAGATCAAACCGGCGTCTGCATTAGCAGGCAGATTCTTTACCACTGAGCCACTAGGGAAGCCCCCTAGCTTTCAGAGGAGGATGAACATCAGGCTTGGGGTTTTCATGCAAAAGTAAATTAATAAGCTTGTGGCCAAGAGGCATCACTATCTTTTTGTGATTCTCTCTGGGAACATTATTCTGCTAGAGTTGGGGGGAACAGGAGAGATGAAGGGAGAATCAGTCCCTTTAGGATTGTTCTTGTCACAGAGGCAGGCTTCCAACCAGCTGGAAAGAACCTTGTGCCATCCTCTGGGGAACACTTATTCTGCCTGCCCTTTTCTTTACAACCCACCAAGGAGGCTGTCCTGGCAGAGCCATTAACATGCAGGGCCACCTTAGGAAACATCAGGTCCCTCCAGCCATACTAGTTACCGCTGCCTCTGGGGGCTGGAAAAGGCAGTTGGCACCTATATACCCTGATTACTCTCATCAAATCCCTCCAGATTCAATAATAATAATGCTTCCATTGGCATTGCCAGCCAATGTTCATGACTTAGGATAGTCCTTGCATATTTGAACATCCTTCCCTCCCTCCAATGTTTCGTAAGTTCTTGGGAGATTACAGTGTAAATAAGAATAGGAACTGAAAATGTTTGATGTCTATTTTGGGCGTTATGTAATATAAATCTTGCTGAGTCAAGCGAAGAGACTGGAGTAAACCTAATATGCATAAGAATATTATCTTAGAATGCATATGCAGAGGAAAAACAAACACTTGATATTGGAAACAAAGGTTGCTTATTTTTTGTCAGCCATTTCCTTGTACATAATTCTGTGATAGCCCATAACAGCACAATACACGGCATTAAATTAATGTCATTTTGGAAAATGGTATCCACAAACTTACATTCTAATAGAAATATAATTCAAAGTCATGGTGCAAGCGGAAATGATAAAACCTGAACTAAAAGCTGAAATGAGGTGTACCCAGTTAGAATAATATAAGCAAAGAAGATTATTTTAGTTTTTTTTTTTTTAACTGCTTGAAGATGTGAGTAGAATGCAAACTGAGAACCTGAAATGACCTAGGTGTTCTGTGCCAACTTTTGCTTTTTCTTTTCTAGTCCAAGATTTATGGATGGCAGCCCAGAGTCCCAGTCGATCAGAGAGATGACAGATCTTCATACTAAACACAGGCAGAGAGTGAGAACGTGTTTTCTGTTCATCTAACAACTGAACATTTTTTTTCTAAGCTTGCCAGTCTTAGAAGGGGGATCAAGAGAATGTGTCCACCTCTTACACTGTTAGTGGTGAAAACTAGTGCAGCCACTATGGAGAACAGTGTGGAGATTCCTTAAAAAACTGGAAATAGAACTGCCATGTGACCCAGCAATCCCACTGCTGGGCATACACACTGAGGAAACTAGAATTGAAAGAGACACGTGTACCCCAATGTTCATCTCAGCACTGTTTATAGTAGCCAGGACATGGAAGCAACCTAGATGTCCATCAACAGATGAACGGATAAGAAAGCTGTGGTACATACACACCATGGAGTATTACTCAGCCATTAAAAAGAATACATTTGAGTCAGTTCTAATGAAGTGGATGAAACTAGAGCCTATTATACAGAGTGAAATAAGACAGAAAGGAAAACACCAGTACAGTATACTAACACATATATATGGAATTTAGAAACATGGTAACGCTAACCCTGTATGCAAGACAGCAAAAGATACACAGATGTATAGAACAGTCTTTTGGACTCTGTAGGAGAGGGAGAGGGTGGGATGATTTGGGAGAATGGCATTGAAACATGTATAATATCATATAAGAAACTAATTGACAGTCCAGGTTTGATGCAGGATACAGGATGCTCAGGGCTAATGCACTGGGATGACCCAGAGGGATGGTACAGGGAGGGAGGAGGGAGGGGGCTTCAGGATGGGGAACATATGTACACTTGTGGTGGATTCATGTCAAAGTACGGCAAAACCAATACAATATTGTAAAGTAATTAGCCTCCAATTTAAATAAGTTAATAAAAACCAAACAAAAAAAGAGAATGTATTCACTGAAGGTTATCGAAAAAAGTCATTGTGTGACTTTCTAATGGGTTGTATTGCCCTCCCGCACCGTGTGCTTGGGGGAGTGTACCCTAGCCTGGATCATCCCCCTCTCCATTTACAAGATGGAAGCAAATGAGATGGTCCTCCAGCGTAAAGTCACTACCGTGGATAGGCAGATGCTGCCCTGGCATTTGAACTGGAAGCAGTGGAAGAGTAACTTCCGGGGGCTTACCGTGTTTTATGATACTCTGTGATGTTACCTCCTTTTCTCAGAAAGACACAAGTGATAGAATGTGTGACCATTCTTATACATTTTTATTATGTGTGATGTTAGACAAACATTTGGACATTTGGGGTTTATCTTGATGTGTTGTGTTGAACTGATAAGTTGTGTCCAGCTCTTTGCAAACCCATGGACTGCAGCACGCCAGCCTTTCCTGTCCTTTATCTCCCAGAGTTTGCTCAAACTGATGTCCATTGAGTCAGTGATGCCATCCAACCATCTCATCCTCTGTCATCCCCCTTTTCCTCCTGCCCTCAATCCTTCCCAGCATCAGGGTCTTTTCCAGTGAGTTGGCCCTTCGCATCAGATGACCAAAGTAGTACAGCTTCAGCTTCAGCATCAGTCCTTCCAATGAATATTCAGGATTGATTTCCTTTAGGATTGGCTGGTTTGATCTGCTTTCTGTCCAAGGGACTCTCAAGAGTCTTCTCCAGTACCATGATTTGAAAGCATCATGCATTATAGTTCCCGGGGACCTGAAGAACCTAGTATTAGATAGATATACATTTTCACTCTTATACTATTCTTAGATAAAATACTTTAGGCTTGTTATCCTCTGGCAGATGCAGAGAACACAGACATGGAGGGTCCCAAATGCTGACTAACAATTTATGTTCCATTAGAACTTAGTAATTCAGCAAATTTGGGGCCCTTCTCAATCACCTGCCATCTCCTCTTATTGTCCCTAGGGTCATCACAGCCCTTACTGTAGTCCAGGGAAGTTTCTCTTCTGGGAGAGCTTGCCTAACCCCTATTCTATCCTTTTTATTATCTTTTCTCCTGAATCACAGAATTGGCTGTAAAATAACATATTACCATTAGGTGTCGCTCTCTAACATATAATGTACTTGGTGAAACCAGAGAAATTTCAATTTATTTAAAAAAACACTCAATTGATATTTTAGGACATTTAATCTGCAGATTTTGAAAATATTTCCCTTGCAAACAAGAAGTTCTTTCAGATAGAATAATTGGGAAATAGAATTTAAATAAAATTTCAAAGTTTATTTTATTTTCTGGAGGGATCAAAAGGATATTTGAACATTTTAAGCTGGCACTCACTCAAAGTTTCTCCTATTTCAAACCTGCATTTCCAAAATTACATCTTATTCCATCTGCCTTTAGTTACCCTACCCCTCAAACTGTGCTGCTGCTGCTGCTACTGCTAAGTTGCTTCAGTCGTGTCTGACTCTGTGCGACCCCAGAGACGGCAGCCCACCAGGCTCCCTCATCCCTGGGATTTTCCAGGCAAGAGTACTGGAGTGGGGTGCCATTGCCTTCTCCTCAAATTGTGCTACTTGCCTTTTAAAAAATATACTCATGTACATTTCCATGCTGCTCTATTTCCTAGGAGCATCCTTCCATCATCTCTTAATGTCATCTGTACTTACTCTTATAGATAAACTCACGTACTAAGTCTTCTATGAAATGCTCTCTAATCTCAGATGAAAGCACTTATTCCTACTTCTGTATCTCTGTGACATTTTACTGTGTTTCTTGTGCACTAGCTCAAATGGTAAGTATTCACATACTGTCATGAAAACAAGGACTACGATATAATCCCCAAAGTCTAGAACAGTGCTAAAATAAAAGTTAGACAAGTAGTGATGTTAGTTAAGTGAATGAACTGATATTTTAAAAATACAGAAGCAGAAAGATTTTAGTCTAGTTGACTTTTGAAGCATTGCCGATTCACTGGGTACTGGAACCGGGCCAGATAATGATCACTAAAGAGTTACAGTAAATGGATGAAGAAATGCATCCTACACAGTGCTGTAGGGAGCCAATCAGTGCAATTGATTTATTGGCCATGATAATTGATGACACGAGAAAGTAAACAGCTCATCAATCCCTTAGAATCTCTATTTAGAACTTCTGCCTTTTAGGCATGCACCTGTGCATAAGTAAAGTATAGTAAGAAATACAAAATATTCTGTCTATATTAATTTCCGAAAATTTGCATCTACCATATTCACAATGAAACTTAGGGACAGGGGATGCTTGGAGGAGAGGATGGAAAGTCTATCAAGGTTAAGATTTAAGGGGAGTCTCAAACAGAAGTTTGAGCTACCACTTAGCAATTCACCCTGTCAGGGAGAGGTGAACAACTGAACTCATCCACAACAGTATTTTTCTATCACTGTTGGCCTCTGTGATCATTAGTAGTGACCTTGTTCACCACACAAAGGATTACTCGGTCACAGCCCAAAGGTTGGTAAACTGTCCCGCTAAGCAGAGATTCTATGAGTCCCAACAGTCTCAAATGTTCAGGACACCCACACTCACTGGGACTTGACCCCTAACTTCTGGTGCAGTGTTGAGAGAACTGGCCATTATTTTAATTTCAAAAATTACAAGAAATAACCTATAGAAACAGAAAGAGCTATACATTTCATTTGATAAAATTACCCAGGACAGACTAAAATATAATGAATTATGCATACTTTTGATATTATTTTTATCTTCTTTTATACTCCTTCATCTTAAACAGGTTCCTAAAAAGTAACCTAAAACCCCCAAACATATACGGAGGTTTCTAATGTTTCATGATGACCAGCTAGACATGGAGATATGGGTTTGATCCCCAGAAGGGGAAGATCCCGCATGCCATAGAGCAACGAAACCCGTGAGCCACAGCCACTGAGCTGGTGCTCCGGTGCCTGTGAGCTGCAACTCCCGAAGCCTGTGCACCCTAGAGTCCGTGCTCCACAACAGGAGAAGCCAGTGCAACGAGAAGCCCGTGCAACACAACTAGAGAGTAATCTGTGCATCAAGAAAGAACCAGCACAGCCCCAAATAAATAAATATATAAAACTCTTGGGGGAGAGGGGAGGGATACCTTCTCAATTGCTTTTGGAGGAAACTGGGTGTGTAAAAAGAAACATGTGTGAAAGGTCATCATAGTAAAAGAAGGAAATTTAAAATATACCTGCTTTGAGTTATGAAAAGGCAAAGAGAAGGGTATCTGTGAAAGAGTATTTGAAGGGAGATTGGATAAAGATTTAAAAAGAGCTGCCAATGTTAAGAAAAGAATCCATAAAAATTAAAACTCCCCTGCAGAATTAAAATCTACTTTGGGGATAGTTAATGTAGAATCTATTTTATAATGCAGAAAAAAATGAAAAATGATAGATTTGGGGAATGGAACGTGAAGGTATGAATAATTGGCATCCTTGAAGATGAGACTGGTGCTAAGTCGCTTCGGTTGTGTCCGACTCTGTGCGACCCCATAGACGGCAGCCCACCAGGCTCCCCTGTCCCTGGGAATCTCCAGGCAAGAACACTGGAGTGGGTTGCCATTTCCTTCTCCAATGCATGAAAGTGAAAAGTGAAAGTGAAGTCGCTCAGTTGTGTCTGACTTAGCGACCCCATGGACTGCAGCCTACCAGGCTCCTCCATCCATGGGATTTTCCAGGCAAGAGTACTGGAATGGGTTGCCATTGCCTTCCCCGAAGATGAGGCTAAATGAATAGAATGTATAAATAAATGTATAATCAAAGATATGTAAAGAAAAGTTTCTGGGTCTGAAAAAAATACCTGACAGCATGGATTGTCAAAAATGTTTCAGAAAAATAAAAAAAAAATCAGGTGTATGCTGGTGAAAATGTGAATTTCCAGTAGAAAAGCAATTATCAATCTAGAAAAGTGAGAGATACTTCTAAGNCCCGAAGATGAGGCTAAATGAATAGAATGTATAAATAAATGTATAATCAAAGATATGTAAAGAAAAGTTTCTGGGTCTGAAAAAAATACCTGACAGCATGGATTGTCAAAAATGTTTCAGAAAAATAAAAAAAAAATCAGGTGTATGCTGGTGAAAATGTGAATTTCCAGTAGAAAAGCAATTATCAATCTAGAAAAGTGAGAGATACTTCTAAGGATAAGAAATAAAATAGATTATTCTATACATGACTCAAAAAATTTTTTTAAGTTTTATTTTTTGGCTGTGTGTGGGATCTTAGTTCCCTGACCAGGGATCAAACTGATGCCCTCGGCAGTGAAAGCAAGGAGTCCTAACCACTGGATCCCCAGGGAATCCCTCAAATGAACTTAATGACAAAACAGAAACAGAGAAAACAAATTTATGGTCACCAAAGGGGAAAAGGGGTGGTGTTAGTGTTAGTTGCTCAGTCATGTCCAACTCTTTGCGACCCCATGGACTGTACCCCGCCAGGATCTTCTGTCCATGGGATCCTCCAGGCAAGAATACTGGAGTGGTTGCCATTCCCTTCTCCAGGGGATCTTCCTGACCCAGGAATCTAACCTGGGTCTCTCACATTGCAGGTAGATTCTTTACCATCTGAGTCACCAGGGAAGTCCAAAGGGGTGGAGAGGGATAAATGAGGAAGTTTGGGATTAGTAGATATAAACTGCTATACAGAAAATATTAGATAAACCACAAGATCCTACTGTATAGCACAGAGAACTCTATTTAGTATCCTATAATAAACCACAATGGAAAAGAATAGGAAAAATATGTATATGTATAACTGAATCACTTTGCTATATACCAGAAACTAGCACAACATTGGAAATCAACTATACATCAATTAAAAAAAAATAGATTGTCCTAAGGAGATCCAATCAGTCCATTCTGAAGGAGATCAACCCTGAGATTTCTTTGGAAGGAATGATGCTAAA